>JAUMHQ010000082.1:12316309-12334636 GCA_032361165.1 Enteromius paludinosus
AAAAAAAATGTTCGATTGATGTGCGCATGCCCAGTAGTCCTATGGATGATAACAGCCTTCTAAGCCTACCAGTAGGTCAGCAGGCCCCTACTGACCGACTGATATCAGCCCATTTAAATCGCGTGATAACATCCGAAGCGGATGTCTATACATAAGTTTAGTTTTTCATAAAGGATTTTATAGGCTATTGTTAGTATAAATATGTATATTATTATTCTAATATTCATTTTTATAATAAGTCGTTAATTCTGATTGGTCAGCAGCGGTTTTATTCACTATAATGTAAAAATCACACAGCTCTGACCACTTAACCCAATAATTCTTTGCATCACTGCTCAACAACATAATCAATATAGCTCAAACTGCTCCATGTATTATGTATTTCGGCAAAATTAAGTCTTTCTTAAACATTACACTAATGAATTATGAGTGACCCCTGCTGGCGTTATGTTTCACCTTTAAAGGGAAAGTTTCACTCACCTCTGTGACGTTCTTCCTTTAGATGAATCCAATCAGAGTTTCTAAAACTCCATTCTAAAACATGTTAAATATAGTGCGCGCAAATGTCATGAAACATCCCTCACACAGCTCCAGGGGGTGAATTAAGACGAATCCATGCATTATTGTAATATAAATATCCATATTTCAAATGAAATGAACACTTTTCTCTTACTTCTGTTGACTGAGATAAACGGAAGACCTTCAGACGGATGACTTAAAGCACATGTGTCACGCCTGTGGCTCTAGGAAATGTAGGAGCAAAGGAAACAACATTTCCTTACTGGCTTGTATTGAAATCCTCTGACATTTTTGTTTACAAATCCTTAGTTTGTGCTTCTTATTCGTGACCTGCGTTTTGTTTTGTTCACTAATCACACAATGCGTCTTACGCCATCCACCGGGACTGCTTCCGCATACTACAGTCAGCAGAAGTGAGGAAAAAAAAGCTTGAGATATGGAAAACCTGGCGACCATGTATATGAGATACCCTTATGCCTGTGTGGAAGGAAGCCCACTGGAAAATTACTTTATTAATTGTCTGTTTAATGTATGGTATTTTATGTCCATCAGCTTACACGGTGTATGAATCAATCCGGAGGAAATCCTTGAAACAAACTTTTGAGTTGTACATTACTTGTAAATTAGTAGTTTTCTCAAACTGCACATTCATATAAATGTCTTTGCAGGATTCTTTAGCAGTTTTATAGAATAAAGTATGTTACTCCAACCCTTATGGCATCAAAGACGATGAAGCACCTCCGTGTGAGTGACAGTTGCCCAGCCATTATCCCACAGTGAGCAGAGCTGACCAGCTACACGTCCAGAAGAGTCCAGTGAGGGCTGCTTTCAAAGACTCACTCTGTCCTGTCTCCTCAACATCCACCGACCAAGCACTCGGAGGTCAGGGACCTTTCCTCAAGGTTTGGTCGGCCTTTGACTTTGAAGGTGAGTAAGGACAGTTAGTGGGACAGAAATAAGAAAGAGCAAGGAAAAACTGAAGCTATGAAGACTTCCATTTGCAGCTGTCACTGTTTGAGAAAGGGTTATGGCAGTTGTGGATAGCATTCATCCTCACTTTTATCTCAAAGGAGTGTTTTGAAACGGAATCAACTTGCAGCTAAATCAAAAGAGGAGAAGTCACGGTTCGTGTCAGATGGCCTTGTAACCTAAGGTAAAAATCTTTATCTACCTCATTTGGAAAGGTTTTCTCAGTTCTTTTGATTGAAGAAACGGATGCAATTATTCTCTTTATTGAGAGGGATCAAAATCAAATCGCCACCATTATCTTTAAAGATTTTGATACATGAGGCTTCATTTTAAAACAAATGCAAATAAATAAGCCACACATATCGGTTTTCTTCAGTGCTTGAAACTGACATCCTCCGGCATACTGTCAGGCCTGCCCTCACTGACTATGTAATGAGCCCTTAACCAACAGTCTTGTAGGACAAGACACAAAACAACTGGATGGCGATCAATAGCAGTTCCATATAGCACTGCAAGAGGCCAGAGGTTTCATTTGGATTGTATGTCATGTGACACAGCAAACACAGGGATACTAAATTCCTACAACTCAAGTTCATCAGCTGTTCATCAAAAGGTTATCTAGCTCAGAATAATCAATAGACCAGAACTGGACTGCTGGTCACAGGATTGAAATAACAAGGGAAAAATGATCAAAATGTTAATTTAATTGAAATAAAAAACATTAACGTGTTAATATCTCACCTGTGATGCATATATTATGACAGATAATATTCAGATATATTAAAATAGAAAACTGCAAATAGTTCACAATATTTTTATGTTTTCCCTTCATTAAATGCAGTTCAATTAAATGTAAATTACAAGAAAACACACCAACAACAACATTCTATTGACGCAATAAAGTACACAGGAAAATTGCTAAAATGTTTTATTATTTTATTATCATTATTATTATCATCGTCATCATTATTATTCAAGTTTAGATGTAACAGAAATCTTTGCCATCTTTATTGAATCTTTTTGCATGTAAAATCCTACCACACAAAAAAGAAAGAAAATAATAATAATAAAAGTTAAGGTGGCAGCCGAAAAAAAAAAAAAAGAAGAAAATCCTAAAATCATCATCTATGCACCTTAAATGCAGCAAGTGTAAAAACAATAACATTCTAAGAAAAAAGGTTAAAACATTTACATATTTATGCCCTTTGCCAAACAAGCTTCCAGGCTCCATCAAATACTCCTTGTGTTTCAATATTGCTAAGACCTTCAAACATAGGCAAGATCTCTTTCATTTATTATAATGCAGTACCTGTACTTAGCATGCTAATAACACATTTCATCTTTCTTCTTTTGCAATAGATTAACTGAAGTGCAAGCATTAACATTTTCAAATTAAAATGAAAATTTAGACAAAAATAAAAATAAAGAATCTTATGTTATTTAATACCCAACTGTATAAATGGTTTGCTGAAAAGCGACAGTATATAATGATTTCAGTTATTTTTAAGAGGCATTTGCAGTTAAGCAGCGTTGTAAGGCTAGTTTCTGAGGATCCGCGGGAGAGAGAGCACAAATTAGACATTTTGAGTCTCAATCTTCCCCTTTTCCCCAGTTCATATAAATAATGTCTGTATGAAGTCAGACTAGACCCAACTCACTGAACTTGTGACCAAGTGTAGAGAAGTACACATAGGTGCACAACAACAACAACAAAAGTTGGTAGCAAAAAAATGACTAATTCTGGGAGGTTCAAATGTTTTTGATTTTCCTATTCAAATAAAATAGACCAGCGTTAAAATACATCAGGTGCTTGACTTGATAACATATTTCTGAGCTCATTATTACTTAAAAACATGTTGTTTTTTTTCGGGCGCTCAGGTAGAGAGTTGTCCACTCCACATAAAAGTTGCAAAAGGATCATAAAAACCAAAGTACAGCTGGGAGAAACAACAATATAAATAATCGTATGCCTCTTTGAGACAACAGCCATCGAAAGGCACCAGAAACACCTGCAGTTATTAAGTTTCAGTACACCAAATAAAATTGTTTAAAAAAAAAACAACAAAGGTGTTTTCAACTGCTCTTTAGAATTAAAATTGGAACAAAAAATGAATTTAGACTGGCAAAAAGTTAACTTTTTTTTATATTACAGAGCACTGGCTCCCATAAAATGACCAAATAAAGAACACGCTGATCAGTTTCCCTTGAATGTTCCAGCAGGGGAAAAAATACAGGAAGACTTCAGTCCAATACAAGCTTCTTCATCAACTACAAAGCACAAGTACATGGTAAGAAGAGGCAACAGAAAATGACAACGCTTGGAATGAATAGTGCCCTTTTGTGGCCAAAACTAAAAAAAGACATAGTACTTTTGTTTAATATTCCACCTTTGGAGGAAATTAAATTGAATTGTCTTACTGTTTTCATGAAAAAACAAAAAACAAACAAAAAGTTCAGGTGTTGCTTCATTACGACGTTTGCTACATTTGCAAATGTAAACGTTTGTCAGAGCCAAACTCAAGGCCCTTATTCAGATGCGTGTTGCATATCAACATCTCATGTAGAAAATACTTTGTACAATATATCAGGCACTGATAATATGATTTCACTATTAACAACTTAGAAAAAAATATTTGTTTTTTTAAATTCCTTCCCAAATTTCTAGAGTAGAGAATTGCATCCCAGCAACTAAGGCAGCAGCTTAAAAGTTCAGATGGAATTCTGTGACTTGAGTTACCTAACCCTTTAACTTCAACACACAAACAAAAAGACAAGAACAAACAGAAAACCATAAGACATTTAGTATAATGTTAATTCGAGAACGACTATAAACTAATGTTGTCTATTCAGCCATACACATTCCCTGAGGATGCTGGATGTTTGTTTGAGGATGGCAGGCATTTATGCTGTTGCCATAGTGACAGACGACTGCCACATTTTCCTACACTGAGCCACACATGCAGAAACACATCCTCATTTTTAAAAGAACCAGGTAAGAGAACTTTCCATAAATCTGCGAATACACACGGCGACGTGAAACGAAGCATTAAGTTGGAGTAGATGTACCTTGCTTGCTGAACTGCCTTGTCGAAAATTACACATCTGGACTAACGAAATAGATCTAGATTGAGTAGCTACATGTACCGATGTCCTCAAAAAGCAGTCTTTGTTCGTTAAAAGTGTACGTGTGTGTGTGTGAGCTCCCGCTGAAATGCTATGCAGACTGAAGTTTCTTGCATTGGCTGCTTTAGGCACCATGATCCGTCTCGGCACATTTCAAGCAAAAAAGAAGTTCAATGCATTCATTCGTACAAGCGCTCGCTTTCCTCACTGCTCTAGTTGTGCTCGGACTGCAGGTTTGTAAAGCTCATTGGTTAGAGGGGCTGGCGTTCGCCTCGGGGGCGGCCCGGTGGAGGCCTCGCTGAATGTGTGTTGTGAAATCGTACTTATCGGTGCAAGCGTGCAGGCAGATACTGCACTGGAAGGGCCCGCTGTCACCATGGCAACTCATGTGCAGGGCGTACAGGACCTCGTCCAGGAAGACGATGCCACAGTGGGCGCATTTGCTCGAGATGTCATCCTGCGTGGCCTGATCAACCTTCTCCGGTTGGGCCACTTGAGGAGTAGAGCGTTCCTCTTCGGGCTCTTCCGAGCGCTCCGTCTCCCGCTCCCTTTCAGAAGCGGGTGATGCCTGTTTCTCCTTGGCGCCGAGGGTCCCGTTGGGCGTAGGACTGGGTTTGGAATGTTTCATGGCCAGGTCGAGAGGTGTGTCGCTTTCGGGTCCAGAAGGGGTCGGTGGGGGGAAATGAGGCGGTAAGCCGAAGGCAGGGTAAGGCACAAAGCTTTGGCACGGATTGGGAAGGCCAGCCACGGGGCTCAGGTAGTGGCCCGGGTTGCCCGGCACAGACATCTTGTACTTAGTCCAGAAGCGCAACCAGTCTGCTTCGTTTTGCAGGTCATTGTGGAGGAAGGGTAGGCTGAAGAACGGGTACTGGTACTTCTCGATAGGGCTTCCTGGAGGCGAGTAGCTAGCTTGCTTCGACGGTCGCATGTACTTCTCGATAGGGCTGCCCCGTTCAGAACCCCCCTTGCCGTCCCCTCCCGGGGGTCCAGCGCTGAGACCGTTGCCCTCAGCCCCGCTGTCTGCAGGACTCTTGTGCATATGCAGGGGTGGCATGCGCTTGTGGATCTCCAGCGTCTGGTTGATGAGGAACGCGTGGGTGGAGCGGGGGCTAGGGTGACTTTTGGGTCCTGAGGGAACGTAAGCCTCATATTTACCCAACTGCGCTTGGGCCTCAGCGCGTGATAAAGACCCATCGGATCCTGCTTCCTCAGTCCTCCTCTCTAAGGGGCTGCCGTTGAGACGGTCCTCGCTGTTGACGCGTTGCTGCTTGGACCCCACCTGCTCAGAAGGTACCGGGTCAGGATTTAGGCGCTTGCGTGTCCGTCGACGGATGATTTGCTCACCATTGTTTTGTTTGATAATGTTCAGCGGCCTGGGGGTCTGAAAAAGAGAAATGAAATTATTACAATTCGAAAAGTCCTTCTAGCACAACTTCAACTTATTTTACTTCAGCTTTTTGCCAAGGCTACATCTCTAATTTACATTTATGCATTTCAAATTTACATTTTCTACTTGTTTTGTTTATGCTTTATTTTACTGAATACATCCTGATATCATGAAAACAAAACCTAGTGGTTTGACATAACTTTTATTTTATAGGAATTAATAATCCATTGCATTTGTTTAAAAAACTTTTACATTAATAAATGAGTGCTGGGCAATGATTCATTGTGATTAATCACATCCAAAATAAAAAATTTTGTGAACAGAATGTGTGTGTGTACCGTGTACATTTATTATGTATATATAAATACACACATATGCATGTATATATTTAAGAAAAATATGTTATGTTGATATAGTAAACATTTTCATATATAACAAATTATATGAATATAAATATATACATGTAAATATTTTCTAAATATATGCTGTATGTGTGTGCCTTTATAAAAAAAATATACACAGTACACACACATATTTTATGTTCACAAAAACTTGTTAAAGCTTTTAATCATGATTAATTGTTTCCCAGTGCTACAATAAATATTTTTTTGTTGAGAAAAATTAAGAAAATGTACATACTGTATTCAAGGAGTATTTTTTCATTATTATTTACTTAATAGTTAAACCACAGCAAAAAATAAATAAATGCCACATGACAACAACAATGCATTTCTAAGGACATTTTTAGTTTTTATATTTTCTATTTACTGCCTCATGAAAAGATCTCTGATCTAATATTGTGATTTCAGTAGAGTGATTCATCCCTTCTGGGACTCAGAGGACACACTCCTGTAATTAGGCTGGTTAGCATAATAATCTCCCATCAAATGGCTATTAATTACCGCTTTATTTTCACTGGACTACGGAAGTCTAGCTCAAAAAATCAAGGCACTAAAGTTCACAAATATAAATGAGTGAATTACAGAAGCGCCTTTCAGCTTGACTACCAGAAACCGACAGATATCAATGGGTGAAACTGTTATGAATAGTGCTAATTTACAAGAAAAAGCCTGAAGTAAGAGTATGTTGCTTCTCATTTCTCATCCTTTACGTCTACGCTAAAATGGAAACTACTGTGGTTGGAGAGATGTGAGATATGCATATTTCCTTCGGTGGCAGACCTGCAACCAGAGGGAAAGAATGGAGCACTTGTCTGTAATCTATTTTTCTGAGCTCAGATTCCATCCGGGTAGGCAGTGGCTCGGGGGGAAAACTTCAGTAAGGTGACGCAACTCATCTAGCTACACTGCCAGACACATTCTTCCAAGTCCTTGCTTGATGCAGAGATTACCCACGACTCACCCAGAGCTAGAGATAATTGGCAGAAGAACCATGTCGCTCCCCTCAACCACCACCTTTCGCCTGCTTGTTGACTTTGAGGTAGAGGCACATCGAGGGAATCAATCATGTATGATAGCCACTTGCCTTTGTAGCACCCAGATCCTCCGTCATGTACCTAGGCTAAGGAAAGCAATCGCTCTTAAAGACGAGGAGGGTTTGGGAAACCTGAGTTTTTCAGTATGACAGAGGGAAAAGTTCCCCATTAAAAGCTGGAACAATAATTCATGCAAAAATGTAACTCCGCCTCAGCCTAGCCTTTGGCTCTGTACCATATGTTCTAGGGGAAGAAACATGAGATGCATATTTTCAATAATATTTGGCCACTGGGGACAGGAGTTCAATCTAAAACAAATCTTAAAATTAACAAATCTGCTTAAGTTCAGTTAATGCCATGTGATAGATGGTGTTAAAATAAATGCAAGCGCTCACTCTTCGGAGCATGTCAGACCGGCTGTCGGGATGAAAACCAGACAAAAAGAAAGAGTGCCCTCTACTGCTGGACCACGTCAGGCCCTCACTGCACACTACAGAAAGAGGACATTATTTCCTGTTCTTTTCTCTTCAGTCTAATTTTGTAAGGATTATTATTATAAAAAAAAAAAAAAAAACAGTTGGCTACGAGTTCTTAAATTTTGTATTTCAAATATCAAACCAGACAAGAGACATTAAAGTCTCAAAGCCTGTGATTATATCTACTTCCTACTACAAAATGAACAACTGATAAGAGGGGGATTAAGTTTAGTGGTCCCTGCACATTTAATAATAAAAAAATCTAAGCATTTATGATATGAAGAAAACCAGAATATGGAGGTGAATCTTGCACTTTTTGTGATTAAAATAAATAAATAAACTCTCTCTCTCTCTCTCTCTCTCTATATATATATATATATATTTGTTCTATTTATCTATTTATTTCATCTTATCGATTTTTGACAATTTGAGTACTTTGCTAAAGACTTTTTAGTCTCAAAGGAGCCTGGAAGGCTTGTCTCGACTGTGCAGTCCGTGAACAAAACTTTTTACCTTTTGGGCTTTCTTGTTCCGATGGGTGGTCAGAGTTCAGAAGCTGCGAGAACTTTAAGAGAACAGACAACATATTTTTTCTGCGCCCCACATAAAAAGTTCCATGATGGTGAATCTGAAAAACGGAGGCAACCTCAAGTTTTATGTCGGGCATTGACGCACGGCTACGGCGCATGTCGGGTCCTATTATTAGAAGATAAAATCTGAGAGACATTTATTATTGCAATGTGTTCTGGCACGAGGAGAACAGACCTCCATTTAGGGCTCTCTACAGTGTGGTTTTATGAGGTGCTATTATGAAATGATTTCTGTACAGCATATAAAAGTTTTTATTCAAAAATATAAAAAAAAAATACTACTGGAAACTGACTGCCAGGCTGACATGAAGGACACAGTCTCCGCTGGCCTGCGTTAGCACACCATCAGTGAAACAGTCACTCGATTATTTATCAAACCAAGAACCTAAAGGACTACGAGATATCTTCTAAACATCCCCACTGCCTTTCCTCTGCTCCAGAAATCAAACTGCTGTAGATGACTCAGCATCTTATAGCAGAAACCAAAAACAGAAACATCAGGAAAACAAATCCTGAAGCCAATCGGCAGTGTTTCGAAGGATCCCGAGGGCTTCGGAGAGATGTCTCCACATCTTGTTTATTAGCTTCTAGTGGAGTGTGACGTGTACACAACCTGATGGTCCACTGCAGAAGCTACTTTACAGTAAAGAACACAGAGAAGGGAGACTTTGCCCAACTGGCCATTCAGTCCACCGCTAGAATGTACAGGCTTTAGATCATCTCACCACACAGCTGCATCAAAGGTGAGCACTGAGCTAGTACTAATAAAACACAGATTTATGCTATTGCTAGCTCTGCATACAATATGAGGGGAAATAGACATTTCACCAGCACTCTAAAAAGTCGTTGCATAAATGTAAATAAAAAGATCATCTCAAGAAGAGTAAAGATAGCAATTCTCATTACTAGGTTTAAGGTCATAACCGACGACATCAAAAATATCAGAACCAATCATTTTCATACGCTTCGTTCCCTAAAGGTTCTGAAAGCATTATTTCACTACAAAAGTGATAGTGCCACTTTAAAGTAAAAGTTCACTATCAACATTAATAATAAAGAGAAATGTTTCTTAAGCAAATCAACATATTAGAATAAATTACAAAGAATCATGTGACAATGAATACTGGAGTAAATAGCTCCTGAACATTTTTTTGAATACATTTTAACATATTTAAATTGTGACAATATTTCACTTGTAAGCAGCTATCAGCTGTGTCTGATTAGGACTGAAAAATAACTGAGGCCACTGTGTTCCACTCTCGTCAAACTCATCACTCCTATTTTAAAATCAGTGTGATATTAGTAGTTAAACTGTCAAGAATTGTTCCCATTTACCTTAAAGTCATGGCCACCCCACTTTTTCTGTCCTGGGAAGCCAGAGCAAAGACTGATGCAAGCTTCAATACAGCTGCTGCATCAATGCATGATGGAAGTCCAACATAAATGTCAAAGTTAGAAAAACTTCCAGCGTGAGAAAACCTATTTACTCCAGACAGTGTTTAATGTGGGGCAGTAAATAGAGCATACAGTATTTCACAAGCTCGGCTGTGAAGCGCCCATTGATTGCAGGCTCTCTGATGAAGCGGTGCGGACAGACGGGCAGATGTGAGCGCCTGTGCCGGGTCAAGTAAGCACGACTCAAGCCACCAGGTGGCATGGCCCCTGAAAGAGCCTCTTGTGGTGTGGGTGCTGTGGTGCCTAAACGCCTTACCCCAGCCGACCACACTGATTCAGTCGGCCCCCTGTTTCCAAGCCTGTGCCACCCAGACACTAGTCCTGATAGCCTGAGGCCACCGAGGCCACAAAAGTGCTTCCAACATTGCTTATCAAGACAGGAAGAAACCGTAATACTCACAGACTTGACCCAATTCTAAAGGAGCTCCAAAGATTAGAATGCAAAAATCAACGTTAAGTCCAGCAACAGGCCTGAGCACAATGCTTTTTCTGTTTCTCTGGCTTAATTACCCACATGTTGTCGAGACTGTTTACCCATCATGTTTATCCAGACACTATTTCAAAGGGAATAGAAGAACACTTTTAAGGCTGCAGACAAAGCTTTAGGTACAACTGCAGATAAAAAAAAAAAAAAAGATAATTCAGATCAAAACTAAATTGGGAGAGCGGAGAACTGAGGAGATAAAGCAAATCAAATGAAGTGACCGAGTACAGAAACAAGCAGTTTCTTTTTTTGTGCAAATTTCACACAGGTTTGAAAAAATTAAATAGTCACTGTATACTCATAATTTATGCAATTATATATAAAAAATATATTTTTTAAATTGTGGATATTATTCAGATGACCAGAAAGCATATGCATGACTATAATTAAATGTAACATTGTCTACTCCCTTTTTGCATAAGTATTTTTGCTATTCATGTCACAGTTAAAGACTCAAACCAACCGGTTATTGAAGAAATAATATATTATAAACTTTGATTTGAAGAGGAAAAATGAATACAAATATTACTTTTTGCGAGCATAGGAGAAGACATTGTAAACATCTATATAATATTGAGCAACCAGAATGCCTATAACACTCTAGAACAGAGGTGGTTTAAAAAAAGGAAAAAAACTAAATTTCTGTCATCATTTTTGGTTTGGTTTTGGTTTGGAACACAATAAGAGATATTAAGCAATTCCCAAGCTTCTTTTCTGCATACTATGGAAGCGGATGGCCACTAAAACAACTGTAGTTGCCACTGACTTTATTGGTTGGAAAAAGCTTAAACATACTACTAAACGTCTCTTTTTGTGTTTCATGACAGGCTGTTGTTGTAAATAATAAGAATGTGTTCTTAAGGTAACTTGCCTGGTTAAATAAAGGTTAATAAATAAGAAATTCATACAGAATTCAAAAATGTTAAAGAAAGACTCCACTTGACTGGGTTTTAAGGTTGTGCCAGTAGGCATTGTGTCTCGGGTTTTAAGGTCAGGTGTTTGTTAGGACTGTGGGAAGTGGAGCTCCCAGCTGGTGCAAAATTACTTCCATAGGGCCATTAGCTGGCTGCAGGGCTGAGGAAGGCCAAAAGGGCCCTTCCCCCGGGGTCCTCGCCTGACAGCGCGGAAATGAAGCGATCAAACCGGAGCTGCTACGCTGTCACCTCTCCGTTCATTTTGAACTCTGTTTCTGCAATTTGTGGGTGGGCTGGCGAGGCGTTCTCGCCATCCCTTGCACTGATGTTTTCTTAGTTCCCCCCTTACCGAGTGCAGCTTCTGATAGAGGCCACACGCGTTGCACACGTAGCCGCCGTTGGCATTCTTCCTCCACAGTGAGGTCTTGGTGGTCAGACAGTTGGCGCAGAAGACCCCCGAGCCCCGCCGTCTCTGAAATCATAAAAAAGAAAGAGAGCCAAAATGAGTAAAAAAAAAAAAAAAAAAAAAAAGAAGCAGGCTGTTGAGAAAAAGAGGGATGGAGATTCATGCACAGCATGGAGACGGGAGGTGAATGTAAAAGAGAAAGCAAGAAAGAGGCAGAGAGAGGAAAAAGGCAACAAAAAAAAAAAAAGACTCAGCAGGGTGTAGCTGGATATGGCAGCTCTGATGGTGAGGGAGACAATGTGTTCAATCACAAAGCCAGGATGAGGCACAATTAATATAACCAAGCTGATTCTAACACTAATTAACCTTCCCGTGATTTATATTATAAGATACCAGTGACATAAATATTTTGATCTTTCAATAAATCTCTCATCTCGAACACATGTATGACAGGAACCTTTAAATGCATGGCTGGAACTCAGAATATCTAGTAGCTTGAAAGATTGCACTCTACTGTGAGAGAAGGGGGGAAAAAATAAACTCAAGTCGGAAAAAAAGAGAGAGATATAGCCACATGAATCATCCACGGGGAACGGACAGAACTACAAGTGAATCCCGAGAGTCAACCAGGGCAAATCAGGAATTATCTCGATTACGGTCCCTGTAAAACTCATTTAGCCTTATAGAATGTGTACGATTTATTTAGCCTAACTTCAGACGGCTTGAGCAGGGAGCACATTTCTCCTGCCAGAAAAGTACAATGCTCCTAATTGTGCTCTAATACATTTAGAATGGAAAGCTTTCTGCAGACATAATTTTGGCTTGGAGTCGGTAGAGCTTTTTTGGCAGGGAAAGGGCACTTGATTCATCGGGTGTTTCACAACGTATCAGTAAAAAGTTTTGGGGCGCCGCCAGCTTCCTATAGGGTAATTTTTCCATCCAGATGCGCCATTGGAGGGCCCTGCATCAGCTAAACTAATTATGATCTCACCTTCGCTGATGCTTGCTCACTCTACAGTTCGACATCTCCCATTAATCATAGATACGTAGAAAATGAATGTGAAAATAGAATGAGGGACGGTAGCCCGCACAACCATAAAGAATAAAAATGATGGCAATAACTTAATGAGATGGAGCAATGTTTTCCATGAGCTATCAGCAAATGCAAAGTCATTCTGACAACTGCCCTTTGCAACCGCAGAGCATCATTCTGATGCGTGCAGCATTTCAAGCCAAGAGGGAGGGATCTCACATCCTTATTGTGCACATAAAAAGATAGGTAAACTCATTGAAGGTGCATGAACACCTTTCTAATGGCTTGCCGCAACAATAATGAAACTACCTTTACATTAAGCATTACACTAACCCAAATCAATAGTTTTATCATTTACAAAAAGTACTATAGCACTACAATACCATGTTGATAGCCTTAGATAGTAATGTATTTACATATTCTATGGGTACTTCAATTAAATATTTAAATGTGCAATTACGAATCTGCAGGCCTACTGTGTGATAGTTTGGAATGGAAAGGATTTGAATGTGTCACTTTTAGGTGAACTACCCCTTTAAGACGGCAAGATGTCTGGCATATCCTACAACACAAACCCACAATACCTTGCTGGAAGATTATCTCAAAATCGAATTATGGCTCATTTACGTCAGAATCAGTCCTTTCTTACAACCTTTAAGCGAGAATGTATATATTTTCTGTTCTCAGTGGGGTTTTTAGAGGGCCACATGCTAGTCCTGACATTTTAGACATGATTGATTGATTTATTCTTTCCTATCCTGTTCTAGCGTTACAAGCCAAACAAAGTGTCCGTCATCAGCTTTGTGGATTTCTCTCCCTGGCCTTCTGGGCTCCAGAGCCAAATCACTCACACGTGTTCCCTCTGCCTGGCCCGCAGACCTTCATCGTACAACAGCCACAGAGAGTTAATATACATACAACCTACACACAGTGTGAACACAACTGATAATTTATCTTGTTGGTCAAATCATTCATTTGTGCTGGGCCTCCTGTTTAGCCTTCCAGAAAGCTTATATGGTTATGTATACAGTGGGCCGAAAGCTTTGGATTTAAAACAATATAAATCACAAGCTCTTGACTCTTAGAGCCAAAACTAAATCAGAATGAAAAGCTGATCGTAACTGCATCTGGTGTCCACTGACTGTGATAAGGACTGTTTCAGTGTTAGAATTAGAGTCTTAAATCATGTAAAATCATGTAAAATATCTATTCATACTGTGTGTGAGTCTGCGTTTGCGTCCATGTGTGTAATCAAATAATGAAAAAATATTACATATATAAATAATATGTAATGAAAAAAAAAGAAATAAAATTATATAATTAATATCAAAATAAAAATGTAAAAACTAATATTTATATTAAGTAATAAATAATAATTTAGTTAAAATCGCACTTAATCAATTCATCCACCATTAGCAGTTGTAGTAAAAAAAAAAAATATATATATATATATATAATATATATTAATATAATATAATATAATATAATATGTAATAATAATTTTTGACTGGATACAGTGAAATTAACATGTCTCCATTAAAAGATGGTGTGCTGGATTACAGTAACAACATGCTTTATCTAATAAACAATCATTTATTCATATTAACAAGTTTGCAGGGATTACAAGAACAACATATTGCACTGATATCTGGTCAAAGTGATTTCCAAAACAATCAGAAAGTTAGTAGGAAGGCGGGATTTAATAAAAGTAGAAGTGTATACATGTTGAGACGTGAATGTGTTTGGGAGCAGGTCGTGGGTCAATTACACAGGAAAACCCAGAAATAGCCTTCTCCTGTTGAATGGTGCACAATCCCAGACTTCCTTTTCAATTATCAACTGGACCAGTCTGCCATCTGTAAAAACGAATGCATACCTTGCCATGCCAGGTTTTTTTTTATCTTTCTCCCTCCATTACATCTCAAAAAAAGGACAAGTTGGCGAGAGAAAAAAAGAAAAAAAAAGCGCACATTTGACTGGCTTGCTGCAGCTGCTCACCAAAGGAAAAGGAGGGGAGACGAATGAGAGAAAGCCCTGATTGTCTTTGTTTTCCCAAAGTGTGGGGCGATTTTTCTCGCCTGCCACGTCTGGCCGTGCTGTGAGGTGATGCATTGTTTTTTTTTCAGCGGGCTAGAGGGGCCGCAGAGAGCCCGGGCCCTGTCTGTTTCCTGGCCTTCTCCAGTTTATCACTGTATCTGCTGCTCTCAGCGCTGCTCCCGCTATCTGGTATCCGTCACGGCCTTCGCAAGGTGCCATGCATTATCACGCAGCACCGTCACTGGTTAAAACGCAGCTAATCATAATCAAAACAAACTTTGCGCTACCTTTCATCTGCAGTCGGGATGAGATGTAATAATAGGCTGGATTCTGCATTTTTTGGCATCATTTATTTCCATACGGCGAGGGCTACAACAAAGGTACGCGTACAGGTAGCGTGAGGTTAGAGGTACTCGCAGTAAACAACAAAATGGCTGTTCTTGTTTGCATTGCGGGCTGTGATGAATGACCCTGCTGCACTCTGGTACTTTCTGTGGGTGTAGCCTGTGCATTCTGTTTGTATGTGATTGATTACGCATGCCTAACACTAGGCACTCTAGGGAGTCGGACTAATTCGGTCCTGGTGAGAGGAATCTGAAGTAATTAGAGGCAGGACCTAATTACATCTATTTATTTAACGAGCATGTTCCCACAATCCCATAAAGCTCTCCATTAAAAGCTTCTAGTCTCAGGTGAAAGAGGCGGGGAAGAAACATCACACCTTTCTGTCTTAAACCCATTACTGTAATTAGCTGCTCTCGAGGTTTTGCAACCGGTTTCTCACCCATTGTCGATTTTCAGCTCTAAACAATGCAGCGTTTATGAAAAATGTCTGTGTTAGAGCTGAAAATAATAGCTTTCAGCACCAGGCCTCTGCAACGTCAATCCTATAGTAGTTTTGGTGAGGTGGACAGCAAAATCGTGCCTAAAAGCAGAGGCAGTTAAAATGATGAGGAGAAGCAGGGGATGCTTGGAGACTGAAACACATCACAGATGTAATATGTGAAAATAAGGGCTAATAACGCATTTGGCATGACGTCTGGATGTAAGAGAAAGGATTCTTTGGTTTAAAGGGGGCAATTTGCACACAAAGCCGGTGAAATGAAATTACATGTAATTCACTTAGGCAATCCGCGGGGCCTCTTACACTAAAATAAACAATTATTTAATCAGCTGCAGGGAAATTAGGTGAACCCCTACTGACAATTTCAATTTCAGAAATCCTGCATCAACTTTTCAAGGCTCAGGCAGTACCATCGAAATGCCGTCGGCAAACATCTGGATACAATTGCAGACATATCGAACCATCAAGTCGTATTTTTGGTGGATGTTATACTGGGTTTACGCAAATCCAAAGTCTCTCGCTGAAACGGAGTCGTAATTATATAATTGAGTTTGATAAATAAGGTTTAATATATTCTGTGAAAGCTTAATTTCTCCTGGAACCTGGGAGGCCACGGTTCAGGGTAATATTCCCACATCACATCAGCATTTCTTCACGTTGCTTCACGTCAGGATGAAGTCTTTAAAAAGCAGTAAGGATGGTCTCAAATCATCAGCAGTCAGTCGGAAGGTTATTTAAGCACTTTACGTGTTGGAGAAGAGTTGTCACATTTCTCTTCCGACAGGGGAAGATTTCTCAGTTCTCTATTTTTTGAAAGTCAGTCAAATTTAGATTTCATAAAGTTTAAAGTATGTAAGAGATGAGATGCCCTTGTAGAAGTGCATCTCAACTAGTGGCCTGGGGCCAACTAGGGGGCCCCAGAAAAACTTATTTAACTTAAATTAAAATAAGCTAAAACAACTAAAAATTAAGATATTAAATTAAGATACTTGCTCTTGGTTTGTTTCTTTGAAGAACCAGGGTTTTAAGTAGGGATGTCCCGATCCGGATACTTAAATTACTAAAATAATTGAGCAACTTGATTGAACAAATCGAGCAACTGCAAAAGTCATGTTATTATTATTATTATTTTATTGGGTATAAAAAACTTCTAGAATTCTGAAATTAACAGAAACTGAGTATGTCGGCTTTTAAATAATGTTGTGGATAATGGGAGGTATTGGAATCAAAAAGGTTGAAGACCACTGCCAACTAGCCCCAATATCCCATATGTTAAAAATATTCGTTGTGAATTGTGAACTGGCAATGCACCTACAGGAAATGAAAAACAGAAATGGAGGAAACTGTCAACCTGCCACAGCTGACCAGTTCCCTCAGCCCAATTTCAAGCCACCAAAACTCTCTGAGGAGATGGGCTTCAGCTTTCGTTCAAAGACAGCCTTGCTGTTATCTCTATACAAATCCCCATCCACCCCCTTTGTCCTGCTCTGCATTGCACCGCGGCATACCCCGCTGATACACGAGACTCCAAATCAGATTGAATCGTACGACATGATTAAAGACAGATGGTTCTCTATCTGGAAGTGTGAAGCGCAGATATCCATTTGCACTCAGAGGGTCTATGGTAGTAGTCATGAAAGTAGCCTATTGTACTGCAAAAAATCAAAGGTCTCCCTCCTTCTTGTGCAAATAGAAGGCGGCTTTATGTATTCTGGAATAATCTATTCCAGAGGCTGAACAATGCTCCAGTCTCCCCTTACCGCTACAAAGGCATTAGGCCTTTTGACACTATCACTACACCCATATCCCTTATCTAGGTCTTCCTTAGATATGTGGTATCCTCTTCTGAGAAACAGTTCCGAGGACACATCCTGTCTCGGTGACAGGAGAGGAAATCCGGATACGTCGCAGCTGGCCTCTAAATGTGTCATCTGTCACCTCCATAAGGTCCTCTTCAATGCTGTTTGTGTCAACTCGTTCTGGATGTCATAACATGGGACCAGCTGACCCAAAACAATAGTTAAAGTGACTGACAATGACGAGCAGGAAAGAGAGCAAAGAGTTCAGGCATGACTTCACCGGCACACCTGCTCGTGTGTCACAAAGGTCAGTGAGGTTAAAGGAGCCTGCTGATCTAGAAGCATTTTCTTGCATCTAAAAATCAACATCCATTAGGAAAAAAAAAACTATAAATTCTGGTCTTGGATCAGTATTTTAGTATCAGTGTTCATCCTAAAAACCTAGACCTACTTTGTGTTCTTTGTTTAGTTTTTTTTACATTAAAAAGGTGATCCATGCATATAAAACCTACAATACTGTTATTATATTAACTCGCATTTATGGAATACTTGAATACTCATTTGGATGCGATTAATCATTTGACAGCATGTAAAATAATAAATAAAAATATAAAATATTGCAAAACAAAATATATAAATTGTGTGTGTGTATATATATATATATATATTAGGGTTGGGCGATGGAAACATCGCGATGGAATCGCCGGTTGGGGGGAGTTTAGTTGTAACTAAAACAGCAAGCCCCGCCCCACGACTGACAAAAACAACAGTGTTTGCGTGAGCAGATGAGAGAAGATGCTTGAGTTGCGCACGGATGACATATCAAGCATGCACAAGGGTTTGAAATGGGCTCCCG
>JAUMHQ010000082.1:12349234-12368341 GCA_032361165.1 Enteromius paludinosus
AAAGATAAGATCTGTAGCTCAGCTAAATTGCTAACTAAATTATACAATAGAATTTAACATTTAATAATATATAACACATAGAAATTGTGCTATATGATAAAAAAAATGCAAAATAAATTACATCTGTATATCCCAAAGCCTTGTCTGCTTACCCTTTAAAGTTCATCTATATAAGTAAGTGACAGAATTTTCATTTTTAGTGAACTACTTTTAGTTTTATTCATTAATTAAACCAAGTGATATCAAATGAGAGTGAGACAGAAGCGAAAGAGATCTGGCAGCAAACCAGAGTCTCCGGGTTTCAATTGTATTGTTTATCATCTCCTGTGATATATTCTTCGTGAGAATAAAGACTGTGCTCAAGCTCGAGGAGAGGATGAGGGAGAAGAAAAACCCCTCAAAAATGAGAGCTGAGGGTTGCAGCTGCAGCAGTGCTATTTAGAAAGCATTGCGTCACTGCGAGAGGGGGCTTACTAGTATCAGACATGGTAAACCCATCTGATATTAATGTCCTATTCCTACACGCCCTGCGCTGGGAAAACTACAGCATTCGTACAGCATACAAATGCACGATGACAAATGATGGGCGAGCTGTGAGCTAGGAAGGCACAGGCGTATATGTGCATGCTGTGGCTGTGAGTGACGTCTGACGCAGTGGGGTAGCAACTGACACATCTGAGAAAGGCTTTTATTTAACTCTAAATACAGTTTGTTGGGCTGTGGGCTGGCTGTTAGAGCTCGAAACATGTAAAACAGAGGCTATTAATGCAGAAGCCACAAGTCTGATTCCTTCCTGTGTTATGTATCCATTCCCTTGCTTTTCATTTCATGTGTTTTACGGACTTGCTTTATTAGCAAAAATAGAAAAAAGAATCCAATAAGAGTACACACTAAGAGGAAGAAAAGTGTTTATTAGGGTTGGTATTCTTGTCCTAGTCATCTCTGCCAACCGTTTTGGGTAAGGCCCTTTGGGTGGGCAACCCACTCCCATCATGTGCCAGGAGTGGAACAAGGGTAACAAGGGTCACCCAAACATGCACATACAGACAAAAACACAGCAGTGGTTTTTGAACATTTGCTGATTGACCTTCTAAAGGCAAAATATAAAAAAATAAATAAATATATGACACTGTTTTGACTGAACTCATCTAAATAAATGCCTGGACAGGAGGTAGAAGCTAAGTGCTTCACCTCTTCCAGAGTGACTCAGCATTTCTGAGCGAGGGGAATCCCCCACACACAGCTTTCTTCTACCTGTTTATTCTCATTTCCATTTTCCAGTTTAAAATGTTGAAACTGTGATTTAATGATTCATTTTCAAGGGGTTTCACACACGTGTGAAACTTCAAAGATGCATGCACACGTGTGCAAACACTCACACCAAGAGTAGTGCGTCATTTAGAATAGAATTGGGTTGCCTTTTAAATTTCCATTCTATTTAAACTGTATTTGAGCTGAGGTAGCAAAGAGAATGCAGAATTGTATTACTAATTTGAACAACAGGACCTAGAATCAAAAGTTATAATTCAAAGAAACACAAATAAAATAATTTTTGAACTCGAAAAGAAAAATCTGTCAAAAAGTTTTTTTAAAAGTGAAGATTTAAAAGTGCAATGTACATTTAGAACAATAGAATGATAGATAGGACAACAGAACGATAAAATGAAAGATAGAACGATAGATAGATACCACAAAGACAAACAAATAAGAAACATAGAACAAGAGACAGAACAATGGACAGAGAGACAAATAAATAAGCAGACATAGCCAGAGAGAGAGAGAGAGAGAGAGAACAACAGACAGACAGCTAAATGTCATTCCAATTTAAATTCCAATCAACTCGCCACTTTTCCCATGACACAGCCTTTCCATCTGTGTTTTGGTAAACGTTAACTTATTACAGGTGCATGTTTTTAAAACGACCTTATCAGCTAATTCCATGAAACAACAAAAACACTGAATATTGAAGAGATGCTTTTGCGCAGTGAGGCCCGTGGAGAGCATCAGAATGGGGATTGGTTCCAGCGATGTGCTCCGGCTGATAACTTTTCTCTCTCTGAGAGTGTTGCGAATGCAGTCTGCCGGCATGAAAGATGACTGACAGCCAGACAGATACGCTCACGAGCGGCACCGCTAGTTAAGTATAATGTCTGGGAAGATCGTGAATCTGCATGGAAATCAAAGATTACCATGCTGATCACTCAAAGAAGCTGAAGCACATGTTGTGGAAAAAGGCCAGTTGGAATATCTGCCAGAATGGAGAGCCGAGTTCCGCGGACCTCCAGGCGATAGTCAGAGGGGGGCAGAAAGCTGTGGACGGAGACTCACAAAGAATACAAGTGTGTTAATAGTCTTTTCTTTATCAATGGCTCTAGGCCCAAGTGGGAAGCAAAAAAGAAAAGGTTGGGTTTTTGACTGTGTGAGCACATTTATGTGAGTTTTAAAGCCGGAGATAGTGAGCCGTGTCCATGTGAGAGGAAAGCGAGGGAGTTCAGGACAGGCTCAGTAAGAAAGAAAGGCCCTTTTCTCTTCTTGTCTAGAGACAGCATCTTCGACAGGAAATGAACACAAGCCTTGACTGAATCAACTGGTGCTCATGCCCACTCTCTGCTTTTCTGTTCTCACAAGAGGATACTTTTCCAAAACCTAGCTGCCTCGCTTTCTGCTGCCTCCTTAGACAGCATTCGAACCGTCATGGAAGCCTACACTTCACATAGGCATTAGGTACACAAACGCACCCCATAAACGCTTCTCTGTGAGCGAGATTAGACTCAGGATCACAATCAGTGGAAACGAGATTCAAATTTTCTATTAACTGAAATTAAAATGAAAAATAAATAAATAAATAAAACTAAAATAACAGCAATGGCTCCTAAAAGCAATACAATAAAAATGCTAAAATGCTCAAATAAAATCTAACAACAGGCGAACACTTTTTTGAATAAGCACAGTGTCCATCCAACGAGTCAAACAGAACAAAATCAACACTTCTGATAAACTGGCACTATATACTGTATCACTATATCAATTGCTTAGGCATTTCAGAATGACCGTAACATTTCAGATGCTATGAAACAGGACCGGTCTGCTGGGTAGTCAGGATTTGGATCCCCACAGCACAAAGTCACATGATTTTTTTAATGCGCAAGGAGGAATCTATTCAACTAATGCAATTCCATCTTGCATAATTCACAGGAATCCTTTTTCGCACAAAGTGAGCGCAAAAACATTTTTGCGAATCAAGGCAATTTTATTAAAAATTCTGATGCGAAACAAACTGCACATAAAAGCAGGATGATGGAAACATAGCTAACGAAGAAGAGTCAAAACTAGGGATGCACCGAATGTTCGGCAACCGAAATTATTCAGCCGTATAATTAAATAGGCAGAATAAATGTTGTCAAACAATGACGTTTTTAATGACGCGATCAAATTGTAGAGTGAGAGGCGCACGCTTTATGCAGCAAACATGTCAGCAGTGAGGAAGCACTTTAAAGTGTCAGAGAAAGAGGGAAAAACGGCCGTTTGCAGACACCGTTCTGCTGAATTGTGCAGAGGGGGTGCATCTGCAAAAACGTACAGCACTTCAAGTTTAATTTCTCACTTAAAATCAAGACACCACGAACATCGTGCAGAGTACGAGAAAGACACGGCAGCGGCTACGGCAACAGCAGCAGGGAAAAGGGAAGTAGCTCCTCCCAGTCCAAAAAATGTTCAGTGTTAAATAAATATTTTGAAATTGTATTTTTGTTATTTGAATTATTTCTCTGAAAAGCAACACAAAATAGTAAAAAGCAAATTTTTACCATTTAATTATTGTAATGGTGAAAAAAATAGAAAAATAAATGGAAAAAAATGCGAAACACCGCGTTCGGTATTAAGCCTTCAGCTAAGCATTTCATTATTATTTGGCTTCGGCCAAGAATTTCATTTCAGTGCATCCCTAGTCAAAACCAACAGAA
This sequence comes from Enteromius paludinosus, assembly GCA_032361165.1. Lineage (NCBI taxonomy): Eukaryota > Metazoa > Chordata > Actinopteri > Cypriniformes > Cyprinidae > Enteromius > Enteromius paludinosus. The sequence continues at coordinate 12,353,197 of JAUMHQ010000082.1, forward strand.
ACATGGAAAAAACACTAATTTAAATGGATAAACTGAAACTAAAAAAAATATGAATTCAAACAAGTTCTTTGGAACTTCCTATTCATCAAATAATTTGTATATTATACGACGGATAGAAAGTTCAAATTAGGCAGCAATACTTTTTAAACACTGATCATTTTAAAATGATTTCTGAAGGATCATTTGACAGTAAAGGCTTGAAAATTTACCTTTGCCATCACAGGAATAAACTACATTTGAAATACATTAAAATGCTAAATAATAAAAATAAATATTTCACAATATTACTGTCAACAGTTAATACAGCCTTTAATTAACAGAAAAACAAATCTTAGATCATAAAGATTCAAATTTAGCCATAAAATTTCCCGGCACAGACAGCACAATCAAGATGCCCTCTACCAAGCAGGCAGCTCACAGGGTTTTGTACCAGTGGCAAAGTACTGAGAGAGAACTTTTTATCTTTTCCTTTAACTGACAACTCTGTGAACCTGTCTGCCTCTCATTGTCCTCTTCCCTGTACATGAGTATGAGCATCTCTATGTCTCCTGTCACGCGTTATCCCCCCACTTCCTCTCAGCTCCTGCAATGCTATTGAACCAACAACTTGAGGGCTATCAAAAGAAGAATAAAAGTCAGTAAATGCTGCAGATCAGCCAAGCAAAGACGTCCGAGAGCCTCTCACCCCCACTGCATCCCCCCCCATCACATCTCACATTCTCCCTCTCTTTTACTCTCTCTGAGTGTTCCTGAGCTGGACACTTTCCAGGATCTGTAATAAAGTGCTAAGCAGAAGACAGGAAATACTGGAGAAGTCGAACAATGTTATGACAATACTTATAACTTTTACAGTTGGGGCCCAGCTGCACATCTGCATAGCATCAGGCTCTCACTGGCCCAGACAAGAGGAAACCATTTTTACTCCTGGCATCCAGCGCCTCCAAACAGATGTTATCACTTTACCAATAGCCTTGTTTTGTTGTCTTTTTTCTTTAACACAGCACAAAGAAAAACACAACACAAAATGGCCATTTTTCAAAAGAGGAAATGGGAGTTGTTGGCGTTCGGGAGGGCAGCATGGAGAAACAGCATGATAGATTAATAATAGTTACCGTAATTGATTTAGCATGAAGGAATCCGCGGCGATCTCCAGAGGGGAGGTGAGCCGCATTACCGCGTTGCCTCACAGGAAGACGAGCTGTCGTGCTAACAGAACATGCTAAGCATCGATACGTCTCTACACTCGAGAGATACTCAACACCCTGTGAAATTAGCCCGGCCACCCCACACTGTGTGCGATGGCATCGCTGTTTCTTGACCGCAAACTAAAGTCAATATAAACTGAAACGACATTTATAGGTTGCAGTTTGACTTTCGCTCAAACTGTCTATCTTGCTATGCTTGAAACATCCAAACGTGCATACAACTGCTTTCATTTCTACTTAGTGCGAAGCTTGAAATAATCAGGAAATAGCCAAGCCAAAAGCCACAATACAACAGGGAAATAATAAAAAAAACCTAAAAGTACACCTCCAGGCTATTGCAGGTGTAAGCTCTGGTTGACGCTTGCTTACGTCCCATGTGAACAACACAGGCTTCCAACTTTCTGCAAGTCTTTTGGAAAGAAAGTTAATTGTTCACAATTTGACAGCGAAATGCGGAAGTCTGTTCCGACTAGGGTATAGTCGTATTTGTCTGCTTAAAAAGTGAGTGAAAACTGCCTGGCTGTTGCCGTTATGTGATAATGAGTTTTTATTAGCATAGCATGCCTAATCACAATCGACACCATGAGCCCATTTAAGAATGTTTTTGGAATAGCACTTTTTTGACTCCCCACGCAACAGTGGATTTGCTCCAAATTCCAATTTAATCACAACAGACCGACTCTGCATATCCCTATCGTTCTTTCCTTCGTCTTTTATTTATCATTAAATACAGATTAAGCTTAGGTTCGCTGGGGATTTGAGTTAATTCTCGCTGCGCCGGCCTTTGCTACGGTCTCTGCTATACCTTTCACTGTTCCAACGAGAGGAAATAAATCTAAATTATTCATTTATACCACAAAACTTCCAAGATGCCCTTGGGCTCGTAGGAAGAGATGCTCATCATGATTGACGCCACTCACCTATCCTGACCTTCATTTACAAGATCTCAATACAACAGCTCTACTAGCTTTCAACGTCCTCTCTGGTTTAACTCCCGCCATCTGAGGAGGATTACAGGCTTAAACCCAAAAGAAGTCTCTTCTCCCTCCTGGTAAATACAAACCTGCGTGAACGGCTGCAACAAACTGACATTAAATGAAAAACAGTCCTTTGAGAGGCAAACTTGGATTGTTGAATCAATGAAAACGAGCGGATCTGAATGCTGATGGACAGCAGCTACTGTGTTGTTGTTCATATTTTGTTTCATCACTGGGAATAAGGCTGATTATTTGAATTCTCTCCTATTTTAAAGTATAATGCGCCATTTCCACAGAGGCGAGGCCAAAAGAGGGCTGATTTCACATGCACTGCCTTTCACACACGCGCGAACAAAACTGTTTCATTCGGACGGCAGGTTTTACAGCTCAATTTGAGAACAAGTGTTTCATTAGTAGAAAACAAAAAGCAGACAGCCTCCCTCAGTTTGTGAGGAACGGCAGCCAAATCCAAAATTGGGGTTAAGGAAGTTCTGCTTAGTAGTCCAAAAAAAAACAAAAAAAAAAGAGGGGGAAATGAGGAGAGATAGAGAAAGCGATAAACGTAGCTAAAACCTCCCAACACCACATGCTTTATAGTCCTTTGCACAGTTCAGCCACACTAGAACGTCCATGTATGTACTGTATGTATGTATCCAATGAATTATTATTTTGTATACAAATTCTGTGCACATTACACCTTTTGTATACATGCATAAAATTTAAAAACCATAATAATTTAGATATTTATTTACAGTAATTTAAAAGCATGGTATTTTTTAATGCTATTAATTCATTAATTGATTCTTTTTTTTTTTCAAAAGTGTACACACGCAACAGTAATATTTACACTGCTTAGGCAAGTACAACAAATTATTAGCTAAGTAAAGCTATTAAAACCAATATCATATTACAGTACATCACAAACCCAGTAATGCACATTAAAGGGGTCAGCAAGGTACACTCATGTACATGTGTTCTGTCAGTTCAAATGGATCAGGAAATGATGGCGGCCTGGAGGAATCCTCAGTAAAGTACACAGAGCATGAAAAAGCATCTAGGTGACAACGCACAGCTGCTTCATGTGCGCACAAAGCTCCTCGCAAACACAAGGAAGCTGCTGCCTCGCACACTTTTCAGTCTGTGTTACCAGACTACTGCAAAAACTGCTTACGACATCTGGTGACGGCTGAGGGGCTTCTGCTTAACAAGAAATCCAGGGTGTGAGAGCCGAAATGAAGGAATGAATTGCGAGAGAGATTGAGCGAATGAGTTTGCCGCGCTTAGTTTCTAAACACAACGGTCCCTTTTCCCATCTTTAAATGTGAAAAAGGATAATGCTTCCCACAGTTTGCTTTGACAGCCTGGAAAAGAACAAAGAAAAAAAAGGAAAAACGGGACAAAAATTGAAAAATGACGAGGAAAAAGGAGGAAGAAAAGTAGTAGTATGTAAGCCTATTAACTTCCATCCATCTGTGGGCTGTACATTACCCTCAGCTGCCCTGCAGGCACCACATCTACACACAGGAGCTTAAAGAGAAAAAAATGAGCCAGGCGGAACGCCGGAGAGCGAGCGTACAGTCTTTCCATTGAGCGAGGGCCTTCCCAATTTCCAGTCGGAGCTCATACACACATGTATCATTTCTCTGCTGATTAGGGAAGAGGGATGGTTTCTCGTTGAAGAGTTTAAGTGCAACAGACTTCCAGCTGTAGAGCCGATAAGGGATGATATAAAAATGCTGAAGCATGTTTTTCCCTGTGTTTTAATCTTCTCCTTCTTGTAATGTAACACTGGCTATGGGGCTTTGCCTTGAAGCTTTTATTTAAAACACATGTTCCCAGCTCTCCTCTTAAAAAAGCCTCCCTTATCTCTCCATCAATCTACAGACGCTGGCTGATTCATTCTGAGCGTGGTGGAGGCCAGGTTTTACATTTGTGTGGGTGGGTTGGTGTTTGAGCGAACTATGTAGGCACTCTAATACCATATTACATTATTTCGGGGTGTATGTGCGCGTGTATGACTATGCATATGCAACACATAATAAAATAAAATATTGTGCGATATGCCTATATATACATACTGTAGGCACAGAATTGCTCAAAAGTTTGAAATAATAAAAAAAAATTAATAAAAGATTGAAAATAAGAGACTTATTTCAAAAACATAAAAAAAAAATGATGGACCTCATTCATGAACCTAAATGCGGAGTAATTCGCGTGTAAAACAGACCTTTCCGAAAACTCTCCTCTGCATTCACTAATGCTTCGTAAACATCTGATATGATAGCTAAACATGTTTATTTTAATGAATTCCAATCATTCGTATAGTTGTCATTCACAACTAGCATAATTCCTCCTCTGAATTACAGCTATGCAAACTGCGTGTCCAGGAACGCAGTTGAATATTCTGGTCTACTTTCTCAGGTCTAACAATTAATATTCAATAACGTGAGTTAACCAGATGAAAAAAATGACAGGCGCTCTTCTTAAAACGACCAGCTGGTGGCGCTTTAAAACATTTTGGTGGCACAGCGTTGTACCAGCTGAGACACTTTAGTTGCTATGATTTGGAATATTTAGCAAAGTATTGCTATAATCTCATTTTTAAGAATTTTACAAAATATAAAATAGTAGTAACCAGTAATACTGACTTCTCCATTGTTGTAGGCAGTCGTTGTACAAGTGGGTCGCGATTTGTGCCTCAACAACACAGCTGCAAAAAAAATTATCATTTAAACGGAGGGGTGTACATTTCATTTGGACCAACGAACATTTGAAAATACAATTTTTTTCATGAATTTGAAAGTTTAGATCAGAATATTTAGTTCTGCTCGTTTTTCATGAACGAGGCCCAGTGTTCTAACATTAAAGTGCTTAGTACATTTAGTAGTTTGTTGTTGTCTTTAAGTTATAAAATATATATATACTGTATATATATAAAGTGCTATAATTGACTCCGTCTATCATAGCCATATTTTTCAAGTTACAGAACTTCTTGTAAACGTGCAGGGCTTCCAATTCATTAGCTGCCATAAACAATTAGAGTAAAAACAGACACACCTGCTCTGCTCTTATATAAAAAATTTGACTAAGAAGTTTCTTCAACGTCTAATTTGAACATTCAAACACATCCCAGACATTCATAAATATTGTCCAAGCAAGCAAGCAAGGCCCTGTGTTCTGAGCCACAACCCTTAGAATGCGAAAGTATCTGTAGGATACTAGAGTCAGTGACATTTAAATATTTTACACATGTTGACACAAAGGATTAAAACAAAAGAAACTGCCAAAGTCCTGCAAACATGACTGCCAGTGTGGCCTTTATGCAACAGGTATACTCTTTAAAACGTTCAAAAAAAGAAACCGATAAATACTGAGCTAAAGAATAGATGTGCAGATACGTTGTGACATTACCTGCTCTCATAAAACCAAAAAAAAATATTACTGGAGCAACCTGAGTCTCCAGGAAAGAGAATGCAGTGGAAAAAAGAAAGAAACAAGCTCTAGGCAAGGAGAATAATTTCAGCTCTCCTCTTCAATTATTCATTTGTTCATTTTCCCCTCTGAACGTGTGTAGATAGACTGGGAAAGGGGTGGTAGGGCAAGAGTGAAACAGAAAGAATGAAAGAAATAGAAAAAAAGATAGAAAGAGGGGAAAAAAGAAAGAATGATCATATGGGACTTACTTTATTCTTTACAGTTATTATTTTAGAACTGCCTTAAGTACACTGCTGTAGCATTATTATTGTAATCCAGGGCCAAGCTTGAATACACATACTGTCACAATGCTAGGATGCTGTGGATTGTAGCCAGGGTGTTGCTATGCGGTTGCGTAGAATTTATGCAAAATAATCAAGACTCCCACTTGAGTGGAACACATTAATGTCCACCATATATTTACAGTCAGTAACAAAGATAATAATGAAAGACGAACAGAGGCAAAGAACTGAATAAAATCATTAAAACATATTTCACTTGAGGACTGGAAGCCTGGAGAGAAATATATAAGAGAGAAAGAAAGGCTCTTGACATGTCAAACGCGTCCTTCTGAAGACACCGACAGAGAACTTTAAAATGAGAAAATAATACGTGATATATCCTGCTTGAGAGCTGTGACAAAAGCAGTATTTCACTCAAATACCCATAATGCTTCTGGGCTCATGGGAAAGAGAACTCATTCAGTACTGTGTTAAAGGGATCAAACAGTAAAAAGGTTACATTATGTATCTTCCAACACTTTACAAGGGCACAAAGTCATGTTACAGACAAGTACAATTAATTATTATTTTCAGAATTTTCATTGGTGCAACTTATTAGTAAAAAAAATATTTTTCAATATAATTAAATAACTAATAATAAAAATTTTATTACGGTTGCAAATAATTTATAGATTTAATTATAATGAAATATACTTTATTAAATCAATAACTAAAACATTAAATCAATTTGAAATATATGACATAATATACTACGTATATATGTACATTTTATAAATGTAATATCTAACCCAATTCATTTTTAATCAGTTGAGACAAAGTCATCGCTGTATGTGTGATCGATATATTTGGATGCACAACTGGAGGATGTGATGTACTACAGTGGGCATTTTCATTCTGACAATGTTATGAGTGAGTTTAAACACCTCCAGATCTGAGCGCAGGGAGAGAATGGCCTCATCTGATTTCTTAGGGGAATGTAAACAGCGTTTTCAACAGCTTGCCTCGTCTGGCATCAATCAAGTTCAGACTTCATGACTAAAGGCTGCTTTTCTGTACTGATAAAATATGGCTGTAAGTTAATGTTGTGTGTGACAGTTGTGGTCAGAGTTGTTAGGAAAAAAACAGAGAGAGAGAATAGTGAGACTGGAAAGAGAATGGAAAGAGAGAAACAAAGATAGACAGTCAGAGCAAGGAAGAAAGGAAGAAAGCGAGAAATAAACAGACAAGCAAAGTAAGATGTTTCTCAGTTAATTGGACACAGATAACGGTATGGCTTTGTGAAGAGGAATACAGAGATGTGTGTGTGTACATAGCCAGATGAGGGTAATAAAAGCAGTCAGAGTCTTGGTGCTGCTCGGCTGCTCTTTGTGCCCACTTTGAGCCCACACCACTGGCCTGATAATCCACCCGTTGCCATGGCGCTGGCCTTGAGGACCACTATTATTTCCCTCCTGCAGAATTTACCGCTTTGCACAAATACGCACACTTGTTCCCTCATCATAATGATTCTTCGCTAAACGAGTGATAGGGAAAACTACACTGGGAACGAATGCTCATCAACGGCTGCTGTTGTCGTTAGACAGTGTAACATGCATTTCTGTGCTCTTCAAAAGCTCAGGGGTAAACACAGGAACAACACAGAGGGAGGATATAGAGAGCAGGCAGGGAGAAAGGAAACTGGCGTCAAAGACATGAGTTATTGTACACGTGATATATAATGGCTTCAAATTCAATACTGATTTATTTTATTATTCAATTAAAATCTACATGAAATCAACATGATATGAAATATATATATATATACATACACTTAAATTCATGTATGCATGCATACTGTACATAATCAATATGAATACTAATACTAAAAAAGGCTGCATTTAAATGATCAACAATACAGTAAAAATGTATATTATATATATATTATTATGTATATTTTAAAATGCTTTCATTCCTGTAATGGCAATGTTGAATTTTCAGCAGTCATTATTCCAGTATTGAGTGTCACATGACCTTTCATATGCTGAAACATTTATTTATTTTTCTAAACTGTGATGCAGTTTTTTTTTACAATTATTGGATGAATATAGAGCTTAAAGGAACAGAATGTTTTTGAATTATAAATATTTTAGAAAAAAAAAAATAATTATATATACACACACACACATACAGTATATACATGTATATCTTTTTATTTATCCAACTTTCTGTGTGTTTTAAATTGCATATATATCTTCATTTGAATTCAGTGTTTCCTCTTGGGAACTTGCAGGATATTGCATTTCGCTGCCAGCAACTGCTGCTCCATACTGTATTGATGTGCATTTGATAAAGAAAACCTTGGATCTTAAGTATATGGAACAAGACACTAAGATTTCATTACAAAAATGTTGATTTTTAAAATACTGCATATATTGGATTATGGGGAAAAAAAAGGTGTGTGACACTTTGTCACATAAACCATATAAATATAAAGGTTGCATGTTAGTACTTTGAGACAATGATAATTTACACCGTATATTAGTCTCAGTTTTCCAAAAAGAATGCTACAATGAGAGCGAGAGTGTAGAGAGGGGATAGAGATCCTTCTAGCGGTGTGGCTAGTTGTGCAGAAACGGATCACAGTTTCTGACTGATCAAAAGCTAGGACAACAAAACCCACCGGTACATTCGTACACAGCAGCTTCTGCAAATCATCATAAAGCTGTACGCCTGCTGGACATACCTATACCTGTCCTTGCGGAGCAGGATGGACCTGCCTCCAAAGTCGTCTCATCACATTCTGTCCCCATGCTGACCTGTGCTCCCCGGGCTTCAAAATAAGAGCATAACAAAGCTGCTAGAGGATGATTCACTGACCCCGAGCCTCTGGGGGAGAGTGGGCACATGCCACATCACAGATGCTGAAGACAAACGACAGAACTGATGACTTGAAGAGGTCAGAGGGATAACGGACGGGAATTGTAACCATTAGTGCTGACAGTTTTTGGAAGAGAGAAATGTGATGGTTTTAAACGCGAAGGGTGTCTAATAACTGGAGAAAGCAATCTGTTAGCATTTCCATTCAACTTAATTGCAGATACAAATGGGCTCTCTGAATACAAGCCAATCACCTGAGGTGTTGTGACTAATTACTCTGGAGTCCTATTAATTTTATCAGAATATTCAGCTACTTTTAAACAGGCATTCAAAACAGACAAATAGGGTTTTTTAGAGGATTTTTTGGAACAAAATGTTTGTATTCACAACATCTATACCAGTTTCATGAAGATCATCTTTTTTAATGTTATGATTATTTCCCTCAATTTTTTTTTGTTTTATTATTTTTTTTAAATTTCAAATTCAGCAAAAATGTGCGATCATGATTTACAGAACTTTCTCTTCAGGAATTCAAATTCTTAAGTTTTGTCTAAACAAAACAATTTGTAACAAATATTTTTGGGACATAAAATATTGCAACATTTATTCTTTATTTAAAAATAAGAAGAAAATACTAGTTAAAAAGAATTTGCTTAGTGCTTCATGAACCTAGCTCCAGGTCTGCTGAATCCTGAATGAAAAAAGAAATAGAATACAATAAAATAAAGTCAATAAATATTGAAAGTTCAGTGCTATACCCTTAGAAAGCCAATTCATAATTGATGCGTTCTGCTGCAGTGCCTAAATTCCCTTTTATATATAATAGCGTATTAGCAGACACACACATCTGACTGTTTCATCTGCCAGGCACGCATGAATAATAAATTGCATCGTACCTTTCCTGTCGAAAAGGCGTTCATTAATGATGTACACCTCTCTTTCTTACCCATTTTTGTTTCGCAAACAATAAATAACCTTTGCTTTCCAAACACAAACCGTTCTGGGAGGAAATATGGTCTACTTGAGTACCCAGAAATAGAAGGGTCTGTCCCAGCGGTGCTTTCTGAAGAGGGCAGCGACACAGCTGCTAATCAATAGCAGTCACAAGGTTTAAAAAGGCTACAGTGGCAGAGTCACTTTGACCAGAGTTCGGCTGCGATGGAACCTTTTGTTTGAGATTTATCAGTGGGTAGCACGCGTCTGCAACCTCCAGTCACTTTCCATGCAGGAAGGGAGACGGCAGAGGGACATCTGTGGGGAGTTAGCATTGAGAAAGAGGAGAGATGAGGATTAAGCCAAATTTCATTTCAGGATTTGCTGCTTTGCAGGCGATCTTTCTCCCTCTTGTGGAGAGAAATCTCTTGCTGGACTTCGATATTCTATATGTTTTGGAGAATTAAAAAGAAAGGGAGGTCTATTGAACGCACAGCAAAAGCACACTTTTTTCTTGCGTGGCTAAAAGTGCAGTTGTTTTGCAAAGCTCCTGGAGGTATTTTTCATCTGAAAAGGGCTGGGGAGATAAAAGTGCAGCTGGCAGGAGGGCTGCCAGCGCCGATCCTCCTTTCCACAACAATGAAGTTAAATATAAAAAAAGCCAATGACCAGGAGGGGCCCGAGCAAAACCGGACTTATTTTTTCCTGCCAGATTTGCCAAGGGTGCCATTAACTGCAGGCCCATCTCCATACTTCACATTAAGCAACCCGCCGACACAAACCCACACGCGTTTCATGAATTATCAATGATGTATCATAAAAATATAATCTCTAACTCTATGCACACAAAAGAAAGAGACAAGCATGCTGAAACAGCAATGTGCTAGGCGAGCAGGAAGTTATCCCTGAGCAAATAGTCTGCGGTAGTCCAGGCCTACGGGCCAAGCTCAGCAAACACAGAGGAAGCTTAACATCTGTAGCCATGAACAACCTGTTTGTGAAAACGCACAAATCCCTAATTAGGCCTCTATAAAAGTGAATATGAACACCACGTTTTCGAACTTTCGTACTTTCCAGAGCCGCCCGATTCAGCAGCGGAGGAATGCTGAGAATTGGGCGCACATTTGTTCAGGAATGGGTTTTACAAGCTCTCTGAAAACTTCTGTTGGACGCCACCAATCTGCCTGCTGAAAGTGTGGGACTGTTAAAGCTGGTATTCTGAGACACAGAGACAGAACTAGTTCACTGCAGCACACGCTACATTTGTCTAAAAGACATAAAAGCATTAAAAACAAAAGTTCACTGTACACATTCTGGCATCATACAAAATAAACCTAAAGGAAATCTATTGAAGACTCAAGAGAAAATGCTTCGAATCGAATGAAAATGCCTTTATAATTTAATGCTAAAAAAATATTGAAAGTATTTTATCAGCACAAAACGGAACAAAAAAATTAACTAAAAAAAGCATTATTAATGTTAGCATTATTATTTATTCATTTTATTATTCATAATAAATTATAAGTAATAATACTACCTACAAGAACACATTATAATGTATGTATATTAATATTAAATATTAAGTTACTTACATATTTGTTAATTTTATTTACTCTAACCATAATTTTTTGTTCTTTTATTTATTTATTTTTTTAATGTACCAAATATGTGCTATTCCACCGCACACTATGGTACTGAATAACTAACACACTTATGTGACATGGCATGTGCCTTTTATTTTTGGACAGAATAAAGAAACAGTTAAGTCATTTTTATGTTGTAAGCATAGAAAGCAGGTAAGCATAGGGTTAAAAAAAAACATTTACAGATTGCATTTTTGCATTGTCTTGTAAAAATCTGTTTAAACAGAAGGCAAATTAAGTCTTGATGCATCAAGTGTCACGCAGAAGTAGAACAATTTCCTTCAAGGGCAGCTGTGTCTCTATTGTGATAGTTTGTCCTTGACAGTCCAATACACTATTAAACCACCATCTTCACTCATGATCTCAAACAATACATGCAACAAAAGCACGCTGACATTCTCCCTCTCTCTATCGTGCTTTCAGTCTTCCTAAGGTGAGGGCACAAGTTCTGCTTGGTCAGCCAAGAGTGTTGCCACGTCACAGTACGGCCTGCCAGTGTCATGGATTTCAGGGTTTCTATGGCAGCAGTGGTTAATTCCCCAGGCCCTGCATGGTCTCTTTCTCATCAAGGCTGACACTTTCTCTCTCTCTCTCTGTATTTGGAAAAAAAGCTCCAGCCAGGCCCTTCGCCAAAAGCCTTGGAGATAAGCTGCTAATAGGAAACAATCTACAGCTAATGCACACATTCCTCAGTGAAAGCATCTCTTAATAACAAAAACAGAGTGCTTCCCCTCTTCTCGTTTTCTTCCCCCCTTTCTCCTGTCTCCATGGCCCCTTTCTAAACAAAGCTGCTGAGCGAGAGAGATAGAAGGACAGAAAAAGAGAAAGGCCGCTTTCCTGTTGTTGAGAAACACACAGGAAGACAATCAGAGCATGCTGCTACCTGAAGAAGAATTGGTAGAAAAGCGTAGGTGTGGCACCTCGGCCCGAGGCTGCGAGCGATTAAATGATTACAGAGGGAAATGAAAGAGAAAGGAGCGGAGAGAAGGCAGCGATCTGCAACAAACAGGCAGAAAGTCAGGCTCCCGGCGCACGCAGACGTACATGCTTCACGCCGGCTTGTTTGTTTGATGCCCCGCTGCCACGTTTTTTCCTGCAGATGCCGGGAGCGATCCCAGAAGCAGCCGCTGAGCAGCGGGAGACCGAGCCAAAAAACACGAGCGCCGATCACCACCGCGATCTGTGATTCAGCTCGCAGATGTGCGGACAAGTATTAGTGAGAAGGAGAAGTCATGAGAGCCGGGCGGCTGCAGGTCCATCTTGCTGTGATTATAGCTGCAGTCACGTCTGACGTTGTAATTGCAACTGGCTGCGAGCTGTTTATGGGTAGAGAATCACACATATGGACTTGCCCCTTTCATTTTAGGGCTGCTGCACATTCTCTTGATTACGTCTCCTCCTCTCTCGCGCCCGTTCCATCACTGACACCATCGGCACAGCCAAGCCCTTGATGGACGGCTGCGTTGCATGGGAGCCGTTGCCGAGCAACGCCTGTAAACAATGGGAATGTTTGCGCTTTGTTTATTCGTATCACGATGAGAATTGTCGTGCCAAATCAGCTTGTGTTTTCTCCAAACAATCTTGGTGTGCTGTCATATCGTGATACCTGGAAAAGCTGTCAGCGGATTCGCTTAAGATTACCTTACAATGCCACTGCCAAACAGTCTGCAAGCAAACCATTTCCCCCCCTTACAAAGGCAGCATTTATGGTCCTTAATGAAGCATAACAGCCACCGTCAGCACTCATGCTAACATTATGCCACACTCGCCTCAAATGCCACCTGCGCTGAATAATATGACAAATGACACGACCATGCATAAACATTTCTACAGTCCTTTTTTAGCAAAGCTCAGAGCTTTTTTAAATAAATAAATATGATTATTTAAGCACCCTCATGTCATTCTAAACCAGTGTTTTAAAAAAAAGTGATTTTCTGTTAAATCCATACAATGAAAGTCAATGGGGTCCAAAATTGTATTAAATGATCATAAAATAATATGCCAAATTACTTAATTTAAATGAGTTTTCTTTTCTTTGTTATAAAAGCACCTACAGTAGTTTAACTTATTTAAGATTTCTGGCTTTTCATCCCCTAAAAAACATAGTTACACATTAATTAGAAAAATGTCTTCAAATGTTAATTCAATTAGTATGAATTGCATTTATTGTAAAATTAGCCATTTTGCAAAATAACAAAAACTGTGTTCACTCAACTGTGTTGAGGTTTCTCTCACAGTTATAAAGTGGCCAGTCTGAGCCTGAAAGTCTGTCTATCTGTCCATCTATTCTTGGATGAATATCTTTGGTAAATAGCTCCGAGGCTTCACTAAGGAATATAGTTTGGATCAAAGAAGCCATGTCTTCCTGTATAAAAAGCCTAGGCCACAAGCTTGCTTGTTTGTCTAAAACAATTAAGGTCGTTATGAGGGGGGTTCCTGACAAATAGCTACCAGCTGATAGTGCTTTGGCAAACTCCAGAGGAGGTTGGCGGGGTAGTAAAAAAGCAGGGGGCCAGATACTGAGACGGGGTTCTAAATTAATGATCGGTCAGGGTCCGAAGCCCGCCTAATCTTGGCCAATTGCTCCTTAATTATGTAAGGTGCTGCCAATTTGAAATGTCGAGCAACCCCCCCCTGAATCTTGATTGAGTCTGGTCATTATTCGGACGGATCTCATTTTCACACATGGAACCAATATGCCGGCCAGATGTTCATTTGCAGTCGGGTACAAGCCCAACGACTCATCTACACGCAACAGCGGTTCCCCTCAACGCTATGGCTGTCGTCTCACACCCTAGACAGGAGCAAGGGACATGAAAGAGGAGGAGGGAGAGATTGATGGAGAAATAGGAGGGGGAGAGAAAAAAAAAGTCTGGTAAATCCACTGTCAGGTCAATGACTTTTGTCGTGCATAGTTAAAACAGATGTCTCGTTGCAGTCAGCCCGGCTCTGGAGTTGGACCTCTGTGTTCAAACAAGCAAGCTTTGGTCAGCAAATCAAAAGCATAATTCATATAAACATTCAAATTATGCAGTACCGTTTTTTCCCCATCTCTCTCATCTTCTTCTGTAGGTCATAAATAGCTCAGCTCGGATTCTGGTTTCATACCCCGCCTGCATTATTAGGGCCACCTGGCTGTTTCTGGCACCGTTCAATGAGCGAACCAGGTTTTACGAATGACGCCGCATATACAATTGCTTCCTCATTAAATGCAGAAGTGAACTGTAGTGACGTACTGTCAATCCATATTTAGACCTGTTCTAAAGTTCAAGGTATAAATGACAATGTTCACGATACGGGATGAAAGAATTATTTTTCTAATTTTCTCCATTTTTTTTTTTATCTCTAAAATTTATTATCCTTCAGACCAGACAAAAGCAAAAGGTTTTGTGGTTTACACTGCTGCTATTTTAACTACCACAAATAAAAAATCATCGTATTTACTAATTTAAATAAAGCTCAATTAAAATTCAATAAAAATGAGTTAAAAACTTACGTTATAGGCTAAATCAACTTTTACGCCGAAGTACTAAAACTGAAATAATCAATAACAGCTAAATAGAAAAAAATACAAAAGTTAAATACTAAAATGAAAATGAAATAAAAATAAATAAAGTAACAACATATTATAATGCAAAAAATTCTAAAATAACTTGATATACCTAGTCAACCAATATGAATGACAATTTGTTTTACAAAAGCCATACATATAATGTTGTGCTGACAATTTAGTGCAATGAATTAAAGGTGCCATAGAATGGAAAACTGAATTGACCTTGGCATGGTTGAATAATAACAGTTCAGTACATGGACAT
>JAUMHQ010000082.1:12378250-12395824 GCA_032361165.1 Enteromius paludinosus
ATAGATTAATCTAGATTAATTTCAAAATTAATCTAGATTAATCTAGATTAAAAAAATTAATCTATGCCCACCCCTAAAATAAATATATATATATGTATATTTAAATGCTTTAAAACCTTCAAATAAATAGCAAAATAAAAGGCTTATAGAGACAGAATGGCTAATGGTGAAAATATTTGTAGACTAAAATAATTTTTTAAATAATCACTAAAAAAACAAACACAGGACAACCCCTTGTGTAACAAGTAACAAGATCTCTTATGGTATATTCACACCAAACACAAATGTAATTATTCACGCAAGAACATCCCATCAAAAGTCAATGAAAAGATGATAATAGAGGTAAATTTGCGCTGGGCGATTTATGACGGTATCCGCGCAAGCTAAAAAATTTTAACAAGCAGAAAATTTGCATGATGCGTTCTCGCGCAAGCAGATCAGTGAATTTGCTTATAGATTTTTATAATATTTAGGACTTTCACAACAGGTACCAAACGATTGTAGTAATCTCCACCATGCTTGATCGCGCTATATCTTATTCACACAAGTGACGTTGGATTTGACTGTTTAGTCCACGAGCCAAAGTTTTGAAAAAGTAAACATTGCAGTTTTGTTTGTCTTTCAGTGCTGAGGACCACAATGGCTCTGTTTTTGTGTCTGCAGCTCTCTGTGTAACTACCTCAATTAGTTTGGCTAGGCTTTCAAGCTGCAGAGGGTCTCTGCACATACTGACTTCATTAAAATCAAGTAAGGACGATCACAGACAGACAGACACACACATACAAATCCACCCCAGAATGCCGCTCAGTATGATAGTCACGTAGAAGCAATTGATAACTCTTTACTGTCATAGAAACTGCTTCTCCATCTTAAGAGCAATGTCCTCAGGTCAGAGCTTAAAGCAAGGATGGCAATGTGAGAGCAGGTCAGCGTTACTAAAGTCCCTTTTAGGCGAGTTATGTCTTATATCGGTGGCCATCTTTAAAACGTGTCTCAGACATGCAAGTGCAGCTCCAAACTCTTTGAATTGGGAAACGTGAAATTCTCCAAAACTGTTTGGCAAGCTTAAGACTGAATTTCATATTTGAAATCACCAATGAAATCTGAGTACAACTGTATAATAGATGTTGTTTATTTTGTTCAAATAGCATTAGAAGTTTATTTGTCAGGCTAGGCCAGCCAGTGCGCATGCACAGTCTTAGGTGTACACCTCAGAAAGCTTACTGTTTCTATAGCAAACGGGACTTCTAACCATAGATATGTATAGACGCCCCATTCGACCGCTCCAAGCACGTAGACGCATCTGCCATCTTGGAACGGTCCACTTGTCATTCACCATGCTGTAAGTTCGCACAGAGCCATTGGGCACACAGACCACCAGCTGGACAGGACTGTGGCATATTTCCAATGTTCAATGATTACTACGCGCTGTGAGGTGCTGACTTTACAGATAAGGGATTGCCTCTTTTGCTCAATAGAGTGTCCATATTAAATGTTGCATTTTTCCCCATTCAAAATGTTTTGGGTATTCTATAGTATTTGGTGTTAGCCAGTACATCAATACATCTAACATTTGTTGATCATGCATGTATATTCATTGATGTATGCATATTCAAGTTATTTGTACAATTTCTTAAACTGCAATTCTAAAAAAATATGTATATATGTACATAAAATTTTGCTTAAATACAACATTTGTATATAAAAAAATTACTTAATTTTTACAATATTTTATTATTTTTAAAAAGTATAAAAATTATTATTATTAATTAAATATTTATAATAACTATATACTAATATATATAGTCTAAATATATGTAATTATATTATATTATATTATATATTTTTATATAAACTGTACATTCAATTATTGTTGTTGACATTTTAAAAAAAAATTTTTTAGCAATATAATCATGTATGTAATCTGTTTATTAGTTTGTGTAGTGAGGCCAGTGAAAATATTAGCAGAGCAAGTAAAAAACCTAAAATCTGTGCCAGCTGAAAAATAATCCTCGACCATGTGGCTTAATAACTGGAACGGACACGCATACATTTCCAAGAAGATTAAAAAAAAAAAAAAAAATGAAAACAGAAATCCGGACAGACATGGACCATCACTTACCCGCAAGAGAGACTGCGACTCTTCCTTGGAACTCTTGCCCTCGGTAGAAGTTGGGTACTGCTGCCCGGCTTTCTCTGCACCACTCGTCTGCGTCCCAGGCAGGTAGCCTTTAGCATCTGCGCTGAGGCTGAAGATCAGTCCTGATGAGTCTCTAAGCATGGTCACCCCCTTCTGCTGCTGCTGGTCTTTTACCCCAGCTCCCACAGCGTTCAGCAGACCCAGTGTGGCTTGGGGGAACGGGGATGGGCTTCCTCTAAGGATGTCCCCTGCATGTTCTTTGGGAACCCACACCAGGCTCTGCACATGCTGCTCCCCACCTCGGACTCCACTGCCAGTCACAGGGCCCAGCGCTTCAACCCAGCCTTTTTCCTTCTCATCCTGGGCCTCACTCTTCACGCCGTCTGAGCCGGGAAGCGGCTCGGCTCTGCTGGCCTCTGGAGTCACCAGGCTATAGAGTTTCAGATCACCTTTGCTCTCCTCCTTGATGCGGAGGGTTGAAGGGGCAGAGCAGCCGTTGGCAGGAGCAGAGGCTGGATCCGCAGAGTCCTGGCAGTGGGCGGAGTTGAAGTGGTCCAGCAGCGCCGTGGTGTCCGTGGCAGTGAAACTACAATGCCGACAACGACAGCAGCCGTGAACTCTCCTGCGAAGAGCATAAGAGACAGTCTCAGCAATCATGATTTTTATCATTCCTTATGGATTAAATGGTCTTTTCGTATACTACCATGCTATTTGGCCCCATAGAGAGCCATCTGAGACACAAAAGACTACATCCTGTGTACTTTCTTCTTATCTGACGTCTCTGCTCCCCTGAGCTCGGTCTGAATCTCTGTAATGTTGTGTAATTACAGTTTAGTCAGCTATTTTCATCCGCATAATGGCTCTTTGTTCTGTTCCAAATAAAGGAAACAAAGAGCTGTTCCAAACTCTCCGCAAAGCAAAGCAAAATGAACAGTCTGCTAACCTTTAGGTAAATGAATGTGACGTTCTCTCCAAAAACACCAATGATTTTCTATAAGCTTGTACTTCCTGTTTGAAATCGACCACTGTCAAAGCAGTACGGGTGAGTGTACCCCACCCCAAAAACTATGTTTATTTTACATGCATCAGTAGACGTGCTTGGACAATGGCCATTCATTGATAGGTTTGGCTGTAAGTGCTAACTGTACCGCAATGGAGTATTTACACAGATTGAGAGCAAAGAAGTCCTTAGTGTTGAATGTTGAAGGCCAAATTAAGATACTAATAACTTTTGCAGAGATCATCTGTAAATAAATAGTAACTATAATAAAAAACAAACACATGTTATCATGAAGTGTCTAGAATTCAAATGAGTTTGTATAGTTTTACAATGGTTCTTCACATCTAAGCAGCATTTCAAGAGGGCTGTTATGTTTTGTATCCAACAGAGCTATGATATTCCACTGGAAACTGAAAATGGAGAAAAAAAGTGGTTATGCACTGCTTAATGCGTTTGATTCTCATAGCATTTTTTATTTATTTTATCCTCCACAGGTCTGTGTTAGACGCAATGGAAAGACACAATGTTTGTACAAATCAAAGCGTACATGCACGTACAAGACATATCTTTCCATTGTGTCCACCAGGTGATCTACAAAATGGTGCTAAGGAGATTTCACAGTGCCACATCAATAAATAAACTAACTTTTGTTTTCTTTCTGTAAAAAAAAAGTATTCTCGAAGCTTCATAATATTTCAGTTGAACCACTGATGGCAGATAGAGCATTCATACTTTTCTCTACCTTGAAAGTCTTAATTATTCGACAGTCACAAGCCTCCTGGTTTTCATCTTAAATATCATAAATTGCATTTTGAGGACGAACAAAGCTTTGGAACGACATGGGGGTAAGTGGCTAATGACAAAATTACATTTTGGGGTGGAGTAAACCTAAATATAAAAATATGACTAGCCCAATTAAAAAAAACTATATAAATGACTTTAAACACATTGTTGAAACTCAAGAGTAGCCTATTCTGTGTACCTAAGATGAAATATTACCAACTGTTCAAAAGTTTGAGGAAGGTCAGCAGGTATACCTTTGATTGATCAAAAACAGCAAAGACAGTGAGGGTAAGGCATTTATACTGTAATTCCATTTTAAATAAATGTTATTCTTTTCAACTTTCTATTACTGGTTTGGTCTCTTTCTTCTTTAACTTATCATCCATCCTGGTTTGACACAAAGTGTCTTCCTTTGGAAACGAAAGCAGTGTCTGGTGTTATCATAAATGCCCACTAGAGCCCTATCCTTTGAGCTGAGCGTGTAAGATTTTTCTTATTGTGAAAAACAAATCAAATCTAAGATCTGTTACCCAGTAAACAGCCTCTCATGATCGGACACAGTATCGAAAAAAAAACAAGAGAAGAAGAATGAGAGCAAAACAGCTAGATGCCATCTTTGCCCCTCTAGGCACCAAACGAGGGACAGAGTAGAAAAGTGCTTTTCATCATTGCTGCTGCCTGACTTTCCCAGCATGCAGTTCTGTAATTTTGTCCTCTTACACACACGAAGGCAGGGGCAGATCAAACATTGGTGCATTCCAGCGACCGGTGAGGTGTGAGAAAGCTTACGATCCATAGCATGTACCCCTGATTACAGACAACAAAATCTCAGGAAAAAAAAACAGTAGGTACTTGCATACAAATATTATCTTGTGAAGTGCACCAAATAACATAACTGCACATTTCTTTTGCTATATTTTAGGTTAACATAATTTAAACCAAAACATCTATAAATAAATGAACATCTGAAGACCGTATAAACTTCTGTGAAGTTGTTTTATGAGGACCAGATATGGTAAGCGACAGACACACAGATACATTCAGTTATCATTAATCAGTACCATACAAAACTAGCTCTTCCCCCACCAGCACCAACCAAGACTCAACTGTTTTCCAACAAAGCATGGGCTGCTTCCAAAACAAATCGTATTTTTTGGTCACTGACACGGAGCATAAATACGTTTGTCAAACCCTGTAACCCAGAACTGATTGTTTTCTGGCACGAGTTCTGTTAACAGAGCAGTTTTTAAATGGTGTAGTAGATTAGTACTTTATTCTTCTAACATGCAATGCCTTCATGAACTTAATCGCATAAGATTGCATCTTGCATTGACAGTACCATTAGTTGCAGAAGTTGCATAATTTTGTGTGTTTTGCACAAACTATTGTGTATAATACTTTTCATTGTTTGTCTATATTTACATCTATTTATTCAATCTATCTATCTATCTATCTATGCAGTAAATTATTTAATGGTACAACTTCAGTAGATCACATCATCATATTTACATATTATATACACATATATACACACATATATATATATATATATATATATATACACATATACACATACATATACACATACATACATACATACATAAATAGTAAGTCAGCCACTTAGTATTTGTAACTGTATTAATAGAATTATCCAATCTTAAGAATAAAAAAGGTTGGTCAATAATATTGTTTCTGAAAGGAATAATGTGCTGTATAATGCATTTGTACCTTTGCCATTCAACCAACACTATAATATCCCAAGATACAGTCGAATTAGGCTAAAGTATTCATTTGTACTGTACATCAAGTTGTATTACAGATAAACAACTTGCACAAAATCTTAATCTGTATCAGAGATATTTTTTTTCTTTTGTGTGTCTGTGTGTGAAGTGATTGTGAAAGTCTTGTCGCTTCATTTTGTCCATGTGACTTTACCTGACAAAAAAGTGCATTGTATCTTACTGTATACAGTAATAAATGTTTGAACCTTCTATTCATAAAAGGATGACGAAAATGTATCATGATTAACACAAAAATGTATAAGAAATGTTTCTTTCTAAAATCATGGTAAAAATAGCTCTGAATGATCATGTGACATTAAAGACATTCAAAGATTAGCTGTTAAAAATGCAACTTTTGCCATATTATTAATAATAATAAATTACGTTTTAAAAAAAATGCATTAGAAATAGGGGGGAAAATACTAATATTTGTTTTGGTTGCAAGTCTGCTTGATGACTAAATAAAAATGATGTGCTTAATGATTAATGTTAAGTAAGCAGTAAAAAAAACTATTCCCCCTTGTGTAAGCACAGTGAATGTAACATAATACTCTCATTGAAGTTCATTTAAACACTAAGTAAATAATTAAATAAGTATACCTGATTTCTGTAAACATCTGTTAATGTCAATCACAAGTACAGTGCATTACTACAGTAATTATGACAGTTTCCTCAAAATGAGTTTTAATTAAACCGCTGACAGGTTGTCACATTTCCAGTGATGTTAAGAAAAACACATTAAGGCCATTAACAACATAAAGTGTTAATCCCAGCTGCATCTGCTTGATAATGAGGTACATGTAGCACCACTAAAAAGCAGCAGTGGTGCAGGAGTTACTATCAGACTAGATAAGTACGATCAAACTGACATTCAAAAGTTGACAACAGAACCAAAAGATGAAGGATTTTTATTTATTTATTTTTTTAATTAAAAAAAAAACTTAAACTGTGGAAAATGTCAATCTTGCATGATTACGTCACGCTGGGAGGTGTGTTAATGGTTTCAGTGACAATAGTGACGGCTTGTAACCATAAATTATGAGCAACATTATTAATACAATGGTTCATTCAAGAAGGCAACCATCTGAGGAATTATTTGTTGTTAAAACAATTACAAAAATGCTTTACAAGCCCAAAGGAAAGTGACAGACCCTGTAACACAACTGATCAACATCAGACTGGCATTTCAGAGATGGTAACAATTATTAAAACTTCAGAGGATTTAAATCAGCCTTGGCATATCCTTTCCTGGCTTTAAAACTTTAACAAGCAGGCTACGTCATTTGACTGTTTCACAAGAAAAAGTAGCAAGGAATTTGTCTTTCACCCCTCACAGACTGCAAAAGAGCAGTAATAAGGCTCAGCATTTACGTGCATGGCCAGCAAAAATCATATAATCATTCAAAACCGTATAAGCATAAATACACTATAATTTCCTCTATGCTTTCAGTTTAATTGCAAACACTGGTTATAGATTCAAGTTGCATTTTGCAAAGCATCAAAACAACATCATGGATTTAGTGTGGAAATACTTGAAAACATGAATAAACAGATGAGAACCTATATCGATGTCAATACCGCTACTGAGTGGCAGTAATTTGTGCTTGTGAAAATGAAGCCCTTTAGCTATGCACCAGCACACCCACTCAATACTACCATTTTACAGGACACAGAGCAGAGCAGAAGCGTTAGTGACACCGTCCCCATGACATTACACAGGAAATGGAAAAATGGGTACAGCGCAGCCTGCCGCTTACCTGACAAGAGTGACAGAAAAACTGTTTGGAGAAAATCACAGCAGGGGGTTAAAGTGCGAGCTCATCGGCTCATTACGTGTCAAAAAAGGAGACGAGGAGCACTCGTTACAAAAAAAAAGGATAAACACGTGAAAACACATTCAAAGAACTGTTGCTCCTTGGAAATAAACAAAGGCGCCTGCACAAAATTCACACAGCTAATCTATTGATCTCAATGTGGATTATGACTGCATTTCTGTAGGATTTCAAATTTAGCAGTCTCCTTCCACATTCAAAATGGATATTATGCTGGAAAAGGAGGAAATTCACTTGTGCATATCAGTACATCAGATGGTTAATTTTGTAGTGTATAACTTTGTCGATCATTCCGGTGAGGCTATTTATCAAAACAATGCATCTAAAGATGTGCAGACATTGCACACTTCACCTTTCTAAATGACTCCCAAAATGAGCTGACAAAGTCTGAAACCAGCATGTCCAAAATCCAATACAGAATTCTCACCGTTTCAGCTTCTGCACGTAAAAGGTCTCTTTTTCCTGAACTGGAGGGCAGCGTGGTACATTGAGTGTGCACTGGATCATGTGGGCACGAGGTGTGGGAGGCTACGGCACCAATATCAGGTTCACGTTCGTGGTGGGTGGGTTGCTGTTTAGAGACTAGAGGGCAGGATTCTGCTCATAAATCTACACTATAGCGAGGTATTCAGGAGAGACGCATACACACACTGGAAATATTATGTATCAGTTATTCCTCAGACCACACAATCGTTCGCACGCACACACAGAGGTCACCGAATGATTCCACACAATGAAATCGGATACCATGACACAGATGTTCATACAATAACGCAGAAGACACAACCCTGAAAACATGCATGCAGTAGCCCACACATTAAAATCTAGTGTACTCCAAGTGTACACAATATTCTCATGCTGTCCATAAGCGTGGAGAGAAAAAAAAAGTAGCTTGAAAACAAAATATGACATGCACATTCTCGATCGCACACACACACTCTGTACGGTCTGAGCTGTGAAGCAGGAGCTCTCCAGGGAGGCCATACAGGTCTGATTTCGGTTCTCTTCTCGCCGGGTTCCAGGCTGTGGGCTCTGAATACAAACAGCGCCTTATTCAGAAAGGCCGCACGCACAGGCTGAAAACACTCTGCTCCACGTCCACCTGAAACAACCAGCCCCGGGCAGCTGGATCATGATGGACGTCAGTCAAGGCTCAAATGCACAAAAACCTTCACACATGTTCCCTAGGGGACAGGTGGGTGTATGAGGCCTGAAAATTCAGCGTTTCCTGACAAGAGCGCCAACTTGACAAATGATTCCTCCGCCAATATCTTTGACAAGTCAGATTAGGCCGTTGATCATTTAATAACATGTGAACCTGTGCAAAAGTTCTGCCGTGCAGCTATGTGTGACGGCTTTGTAGCATGACTATGTATGCTTGTTATTTTATGCATTTAGACTGAATAATGAATGGGTTGGATATTGATTCTTATTTAAAATCATAAAAATAATGAACTAATATTTAAGAAAAATACGGTTCCACTGACGTCTAGAATAGCAACATTGTTTAACAGATGTGGATGAAAAGAAACTATAAAATATATACAATATTTGTATGAAAAAAAGGATGTATACATGTGTATGAGTGGGCGTGTGTGCAGTTTTTCAATGAAAAGTTCAAAGGTTTTTTTCATCAAATGGGATGCACAAAAAATGCCTTGCTAACTGACTAAATCACAAAGTTGGATAGAAAAACACAAAAACAAAAAAAAACTACTTTTTACTATCGATTTCTGATGCTTTTACTGTTCTGCTGCTTGAAATCTGAAATGGTCTGTTCATTTGTAACAGGTTGCTCAGAGTAATAAATGCAATAAGAATTTCCGATCAATGCTTTTTAAATAGAATCATTAAATCAAATCTAGCGTGGCAGTATTTTAATGTCACATTAAAATAAAGCAAAATTGAGAATTAAGTAATGTTAGGAGAATAAGAAGGGAGTTTAATTTATTGCAAAGAAAAATTCAGACAGACGTGATTCAGTTTACTGTTTTCCATCACATTGAAGTTACATTCTCTATCTTTTTATAGCACTAAAGAACACAATCATAGTTTAGGAACCATAATCAATTAAGTATAAAATACTTTTAATGCTGATGCTGCCGATTTGTATTAAACTTTTGTTATTGGATTCATTTTGCCATGTAAACATCAGTAGTAAAATGCTCAGAAGAGGTTTATGCACATAATATGGCACAATATACTATAATATCAAACATATGTGGCATTGAGGTGGTTTGGTGTATTTACACAACACTTATATTAGATTTAGCAAAGTGCCTTTCTGTTCTCTTTCTACTGTGCCAAACTCAAGCGGACATATGGATTTCAGTGGTGCAGTAAACTCATTTTTATCAATAAATTCAAACCAGCACATGTAGACATGCCTGTAAACTCTGGCAGAAAATGGAGAGTAATTGAGATCTTATGTGAAGGTAAAACAGAGCCATACTCATCCGTGCCGTACATAGTACACAGCTGGTGAAAGAAAGAATATGGAAAGGTATAATAGTTTCCCCCATGTACACACTTAACAGACATATCCGCACACACACAAACAAACACTAAAGTGCACACATTTACATGCACACCTGGCCTCAAGACAAGCTAAATCAAAACCAATGAGGGACTGCTGAAGGAAAAGTAACTCCCTGACGTTTAGCATTTTCAGTTTATTCAGCTGTGTTGCTCGACTTCAAGTAAAGTGCAAAAAAAAAAGAAAAGGGAAAACCTGTTACCTATCAGTAAGAAAGCAAAACCGCCAACACAGAAACAAATGTGTAACACAAGCTTGCTGACTGTAATCAATCAACTATGCCTTTTGCTACAAAAAATGTATATATTAAATGTAAATATAGAAACATTTTTGTGTAACAAATACTATTATACTTCCAGGTTTATATATATATTAGGGCCGGGACTCGATAAAAAAAAATTATCAAATTAATTAGAGGCTTTGTAATTAATTAATCTAAATTAATCGCATTTTAATCGCTTATAAATCTTTGACCTGAGAACCACACTAGCTGCTATATGTTTAGCATTGAGGTGATACTTGAGGCTTGATGTGTTCCTTTGTTGCATAGCTTGCACACAACCAATGCTCTTATCGACGCTTCCATCCATTCATTTTTTTACAACTAAACTTCCCATCCACAGGGACAACCAAAGCGGTTTCATCAGCTTCTTTGTCCATGTTTGCTGTGGCTTGAGTATAATCGGTCCACCGAAACTCATCCAGTAGGGGTGGGTGATATGGAAAAAAATATCATGATTTTTTCTGGGGAAATCACGATTGTTATCCTGATTCTTTTTCAAGTTGTTTTTTTTTAAACTGTTTTGCAAATTACAGAGCTAGGGGTGGGCGATATGGCAAAAGTATCATTTATTATGATTCTATTACTGATTTTACTTTTTGAAAGTTGTCGGAGCAGTACAGACAAACTAATTAAAACAAAGCCCATAAAATAAAAACATTTCGGCCAAAATGAGCAAAGATACAAATCGTTGTTTTTATCTTTGTTATTCAATTTCACTTTAGACACAAGCAGCTGTGTTTAACGCTGTGTTTTTGACAGTATAACCACAAACAAATGTGATAAATATCTTAGTTCAGTAATTAGGCGCTATTTGACAGGCTTTTAGTGCGCGCGCGCTTTGAAACGTTACGCGCTAGAAAAGCGCATCTGGACAACAGGCATATGAAATGTTTAATCAGCAAGACTTTAAAGCGAATAATGTACTTTTGTGATTGTGAATCAGTGCAGTGTCCGGCTAGTGTAATTCTAGCACTGAGTTCACACGCATGTGAATGTATGTCGCGTTGTACAGCATGAGACGGAGATGATGGTCCTATCGCCCACCCCTATCATCCAGCGAGAAACATTCCGCGGTGCAAAAATAAATGCGATTAAAATGCATTAAAAAAATTAACGCGTTATTTTTGTGTAATTAATGAATCTAAATTAACGCGTTAAAGTCCCGGCCCTAATATATATATAGTAGTCAACATTTAAAGTGGATCAAATAAGCTAATCAAAGTTGTCAGAAGACAAGAATACATAGTTTTTTTTATGGTTTAGGACAACTTTGATGAAACTTTTGATTCAGTGTCTGTCCGTCTATCATTTTATCTTTTTTTTTTTGTCATTGTTAGTATTTCATTCATTTTTATTTTTGTTTTTAGCAACTTTTAGTTATTAATTTAACTATCAAAACATTAAATATCGGAAAGTTAAACAAAATATTATATTTAAAATATAATATTATATTTAACAACACATACTATTTATATATTTAATTAGCTAATTCAAGATGTAATCCAATGCTAAAGTATATACATAAAATATGCATACATACACACATATATATATATATATATATATATATATATATAACACACACACACATAAAATATGTCTATGAAGAAATATATACACACACACAAAAACATACAAGCACATACATATATATAGCCCACCCTTAAGACCCTTATATATTGTTCGGTCCCTCCAGAAGAAGCCACAATTTCAGATGACATTCATGTTTGTATCAGAAATGATACAGGATGAGTCGCATAAAGTTTTAAAAACGTAAAAATTCAAATATCTAGTAAAAATGCTCAAAGAAACAAGGTGATTTGTTATGCGGTATTACCTGTAGTGACGAAAGATCTCCTCCTCCACTTCGGTAAAGAAATGGCACTTAGTGCAGGCATACTCTCCAGGATGGTCCCGCCCTGGCCCAGGCCCTGCATCCCCTGATCCCTCCTCCTCTGGTTTGACTTCCAATAAGGTGTGCGAGGTGTGGGTGCTGTCATAGTGCAAGAGAAGCAAGTCTATATCAGTCGAGGTGAACGGGCACTGGTCACACTGATGGGTGACGGACGATCGGGGAGCTGGCGGGGAAGGGGTAGTGGTCCCTCCGGCTGTTAACTGAAGCAGAAGTAGAGCACAGTGCGAGCAGGAGCTCTTACGGCAAGCGAAGGGATAGGAAATATCTCCCAGGTGCTTCTCAGGAGTGCAGAGCCCACGGGGACAGAAGGGGCAATGTTTGATGGTGCACTTGTGAATGCTGTGAGCCCGTTGGTAGTGATGCAAAAGAGGAGCTACGACGATGACTTCCGGCCCGTGAGTCATGGAGTAACGGAAGTCACAGAACTGGCAGTTGTAACTGGTTACTACCGTTTCCTGGTCGCCCACTGCTCCAGTCTTCTCCTTTTTCTGTAACTGGGAGTCTCCGTCACGGGCCTTTCTGTCCCTTTCCACTGGACTTCCCTCCCTAATGGCCGCCTGGCCGTGTCTCTTCTCATAGTGCTCCAGAAGCCTTGAAGCACTGGTAGCTTCGCAACTAAAACTGCAATACTTGCACCAGTAATACGAGGCGGAGGTGTCACCTCCAGTGTGGTTAGGGGAATCAGATGCCCTGATTGGTACAGAGTACCCAGCCACTGAGTCATCTTCAGCCCGCACTGCCACTCGGTCAGCCCACTTCCCTTGCTCATCTGCCCCAATGCGCGATACGCAGTTCCCCTTCCTTTCAGTTGAAGACTTTTCCTCAAGGCTGGTGTTGGACGGAGGTGGACTCTTCATCTTGTTGGGGTGGGTGGCCAGGAAATGCTGTTCCAGATCAACAGAAGAGCTTCCCATGTAGGTGAAGTTGCAGAACTTGCAGCGGAAGTACTTTGTGTTGCCCTGACAGTCCTGCGTCTTCCTCCCGATTCCGATGAAGGTGCCTGCTAACGTTACCTGAGAAAGTAGGAGAGGGAGCAAATTCGAGAGAAGGGGGGATGGATGACAAAGAAAGAAAATGAGATAAAGGGAAAGAACAATCATCCGTGAGTTACAGAGAATTACAGAGAAATAGAAGTCTGATATAATAAGACAGACAACAGACTTTCAATAACCCTCCCAATCTCAAAGACGAGGCAGCAGTTATCACCACACAAAGGCAAATCACATTTTATGTTCTTATTACTTCTCAGCACTGAGAATTTAAAAATCCTTCTGTGAGCAGATGGGGAACATGTGAAACCTGTAGAAGAGCCAAAGAGTAAAGCAACCATGCATGCAGAGACAAAATTCATCTTTTCTTATTATTATTATCCAGGTGTAACTTGTGGATTAAAAAAATAATAAGGACTAAGTTAAACTAAGTTAACACTTTACAATGAGATTTCATTTGTTAACATTAGTTAACATGAACTAAGAATGAACAATTTATTAATCTTAGTTTTAGCATTTACTAATTTATTTCTAAAATCACAGGTTGTGTTTGTTAACGCACTGTAAACTAACAATGAATGAAAAATGTATTTTCATGGACTAACGTTAACAAAGGTAAATGCTTTAATAAATGTATTTTTCATTGTTTGTTCATGTTAGTTAATACAATAACACCTTAATGTAAAGTGTAACCAACATAACAAACAAAAATATTTCTTAATGTATATTAAAATATAGACATGCAGTTCTATGGCTTAAGATGCAATAGATTTCAGGCCTATAGACAGCATATGGAATATTTAGCTGGCAGTTACAGAGCCAAAAGAGAGGGAGAGTGGGAGGTCTTGAGCTTCATACGCACTGTGGGGAATTCAACGTCATGCTCCAGACAAAACACTCAAAGAATGTCACAGCACAGACAGCCCCTTTCCCCCGAGCAGACCCGGAGCTGTATGTTGAAGCAATGATTAAATAAACACCCACCGCTTAGTGTAATATGTGCTTGATTATAATTCTTACACCAGCTTATTACAGATTCACAGAATCATACAGAATCTCAGCTCTGTATAACCTGTCTGAGGAATTGCCCTTGTGACGCAGACTTCATCAATCTTTTCTTAAGAAATATGTTTTTATGTTACAGTTACATGAATAAAATGTTGTGTTAAGAAAGCAAGCAAAAAAGAAAGAGAAAAACAAACATCCGCTTACATCGCATCCAAGGTGAATTGGCAAAATAAAAGTGATGTGCATCTAAATTATATAATATTAATAAGAATTAAATTTAATGTAAAAAACAATAAATAGCTTAAAATACCTAAAACCTCAATCCAAAATATGTGTGCTATGTATATTTAAGCATTAAGTATATTAACCCTCTTAACACCTGTACTGAAATCAAGTTATCGAATATAAATAATAAGAATTGTTCCCTAATATTAATTGCTATTAATTGCATAATAACTATAATACAATATCAATGCAAAATATACAAATAAACAAAATGTTATAAAAAAAAAATATATAATATTATAAAGTATAATTTGAATATTAGTAAACAAAGAATCACAAGCGAGTACAGTTACATCTGTGATTTAGCAGTAATTAAAATCATTACATCTGGCTGGTAAACTGGGCAAAATCACCCTCACACTGACTGAAGCTAAACGCTTCCAAACTTGGCTCATTTCGCAGAAAGTGAACTTAAATATGCTGCCTAAATTGTAAACATGACATTGTTGAAGTGAAGAGTGAAACCGTGCTGAAAGTTAGGCAGATAAATGACTATGACATCTGTTCATTACCCATCATTTAAAATAAATCGACTCCTGTGTTTTCACTGGCTCCCCTCACCAGCTTCCCTACGCTCTTTTTCCCCCCTTTTTTCATTGGGAAAATGAGAAATCGCAGTCGTCGATATTACTGCATGGAAAATTCCACTAGGAACGAATTCTGAATAGACTCATTATTCAAACTTTTTTCCTAAGAATTTATACGGTATTACGACAATTTGTGGACAGGCTGATGTTGAATTGAAAAAGATTGTGGCCGGTGTTATTAGAAGAAAAAAAAAATCAGGTACTCTAAGCTGCGCTGTGTGCTTGCTTGATTGAGTACACGCACATGTGCAAAGCAGGCAACGGTTCATAATGGTCCATTTAAACATGATACACTGAGGCTAGGGCTACAATAAATCAGCCAAAAGTCACAGAACAAAGCCAAATATAGTGTGCCAGCATGATCCAGACTAATCTCATTCACATTTTTGTTTGTTTGTTTTTCTAAATCAGAAATCACCAAGGTGATATGACAAATGATGCTTGTATTTCAATCTGAATGGAGCAGCTTGATTGCTTATTCATGACGTTATTTTATAACACATGCATGAACAAATACAGGCTCTATGAGGGCTGGTCAAAATTTCTAAATTAATGCAGCCAATGTTCATCAGCGTGTGAGTTTCTTCATGTGCATGACTCTGCATGCATCATGTACGGTTACCATCCATCTAGTGGTTTTACTTCTGTGACATAAATTTTCAGTTTCACAGCTGCATGTGCATGCATCATTTTTAAACCTTAATGACCCATGGGTCTGACTACAGCACTGCTCCAAAACTATAAGGCCATCTTGCTTCCTACTCCTGAGGCAGCATCTTAACTGAAACGGGCCTTCATAAGTCACTCATTTGGAACGCTCTATTTAGGAAGTTCATGTATGATTAAATAGCATTTCACAATCAAAGCAAATGGAGATTAATTTAATTTAAATTAAAGGTAATGTAAAAGTTGGAGCTGGTGAGGTTTTTTTTTTTAATGTTTTTTGAAAAGAGTATACTCAGGCCTACATTAAAACATTAATATTAAAAATTGTGGATAATTTTAAGAAAAACAAATTTCTCATTCTTTTTTTAAATGTAATTTATTCCTGTGATGGTAATGCTGAATTGTCAGTATATTTTCAGTAAAAAAAAAAAAAAAAAAAAAAAAAAAAAATATATATATATATATATTTTTTTTTATTATTATTTACTGCTTTATTAATTAATCTTGTAATAACACTATTTTGAAGCACTGTAATTACTAAAACCAAAATAAATAATAAATGAATAATTTAATAAATAATTAATAGTTAATAAATTAAATCTTAAATGAAAAAAAATAAAATATATATATATATATATATATATAAAAATGACAAAAGCACAACAAAACTCAAAAACCGAAACTTAGATGGAAATTTTTTTTTTATATATATATAAATAAATGCTATAATATCATAATACTAAAATGACATAAGTCACATAAGGCTAAGGATATACATTTTTAGGTTGCATTATGGGAATTTAAATAGTTTTTGAGTGTCCTTGATTGGTATGGGTACTAGTTAAATGTTTCCGCAATTTCTTATCTATTATACTGATAAAAAGCATTGTTTAAATTAGGTTAATTACATTATAGTTACTGATATCTACACTTTTTCTCACTACAAACGTTTAAAAAGAAACGCACTTGTCAGTGATACAACCTGATGGTCAATGCACGGTCCATCTGGAGTTCAAGCCTAGATAAAAGTGTCAGATTCTCCTTCACGTTAAATTAATTAATGCAACACAGAAAGCACATAAACACAAACACAGTGAGTGTGAGTCCAGTGATTAAACACCTAGTGTTTCTCCCAGATAAAAGATCAGAAGTGTGTTTGGCATTTAGGTGTGACAGACCCAGCTGGGCTCTGCCTCCTTCAGGGAACATTCCAGAATGTGGGAGATGAACACTGCTACACACAGCTGCTGTTGCCAGGATACCAGGAGCTGATCCATCATCACAAACTTTCTTGTCAACAGCAATGGTGCCTTGCAGCTGATGCACTGATGACTAAATCCAGATAACCTTTACCCAATAAATATGCCAATAATCGGCTTA
Organism: Enteromius paludinosus; assembly: GCA_032361165.1. NCBI lineage: Eukaryota > Metazoa > Chordata > Actinopteri > Cypriniformes > Cyprinidae > Enteromius > Enteromius paludinosus. The sequence continues at coordinate 12,395,436 of JAUMHQ010000082.1, forward strand.
GTTTATTTGTTCGTTTTTTATTTATTCAAATATTACATGTTTTAGCTGAATCATGTTTTAATCTATGAAGTGACAACATAATTTAAAAAAGGTAGTTTATAATAATAGTCATTATTTTAACCCATGTATTTCAAATTCTTTAATTTAATTAATCTAAAATTAATATTAAAAAATAATATTAATATTAAAAAGAAATATAACAGCAGCAACAGTAATAAGAATGATAAAATGCATGCTCAAAAATTATTGCATTACTAAAACAAACAGCAGTTAAATTTTACCCAGTAATATGCCAATAATTATTTTTTTTCTTTAAATATCACTAGCCAAAAGTCAGTTGTTATTTTGACAAAGAAAAGAATTATGAAGAAAATAATGATCTAAAACAT
>JAUMHQ010000082.1:12397820-12430482 GCA_032361165.1 Enteromius paludinosus
TCTACATATTTTTATTTTTTTGGGGGGGGGGGGTACTATTTTGTTTTTAATGTATTTTTTGTACTTAGTCTTTTGGGCACACTTTATTTTATAGTCTAATTCTAATTTCTATTAACAACCTATTAACTAGGAGTTTTGCCTCGATAACCTCCTAATATGCTGCAGATTAATAATTGGTAAGGTAGTAAGCTCAGGTATTGGACAGTGGGATTAGAGATGTAGAATATCATGGGCAGAAAATGTGCTTTATAAGTTCAAACAAACTAATGCTAATAAGCAACTAGTTAATAGTGAGAATTGTTATAGTAGAGTGTCACCGCATTTTTATTATTAATTATGGCACTGAATTAATATGTATATTGTATGTAGTAACAATATTTCTCTTTTCCTCTGCTTTTTGATTACCTGTACGTCATAGGTGCCGTTAAGTACGGAGGACCTGGGTGACCCTGCCTCCGCTGCAGAGCCGCTTTGAGCTGATTGGCTGAGGAGGCGTGCTGAGTCTTTGGCCTGTGTTTGGGCTGTGAACTGCACCATGTTATGTAATGCCAGAATCTTATTGTCCAGCTCCGCGTCCTGCCGCGTCCGGTTGTGCAGGCCCAAATGGTACTTACGAAAGTGTTTGATCAGGTCCGTGGGGTCGTTGCCGTAATAACCATACCCACAAATGTTGCACTTAAAGTCTTGTAGTTTGGGTGAGGTGGGTGGAGGTGCTCCCGTCTCAGCTCCAAGAGGGCTAGGGGCATCCTCTGCTCCCCCAATGGGCCTTTGTGGATGAAGTGTAACAGGAGGAACTTTAGAGCCTTCGACAGCAGCACCACGAGGGCTGTCAGACCCCAGCAATGCTAGCGGACTGTGTGTGGCGTCCCTCTCCTCTCCGTTACTGGTGCAGCCTTGTACGATGACGCCGCCTGACCGGGTGCTGTGTTTTAGACCGCTCCGGTCGTCCTCACAGTCTCCTCTCTCACCTGGATCAGAGTTGGTCGGGGAGGCGGCAGAGTCCAGCGGTTCTGTATCTGTGCCCTCGCGGCTGGAGTAGGATGCTGCCAGGTTGTGGCCGGAGTAATGCAAGTCAGGCCTGTCTGGTTTAATGGGGCCAGGGGAGGATGGTTCCTCCTGTTCTTCGCCCACAGCTCGATCGGGCTCTGAGGCCTGACTCCCCGCGTTCCCGCTCTCTGGGCCCGTGGCCTCGGCCGCCACCGCCTCGCCCTCCTCTTCTTCACCGCCGAAGCTTCTCAAAGGGGGATTCTTTTTCCGCACCATATCTGGAACGCAGAAAAAGAGAAGAGCAATGTTAGAAATAACTCGCTCAATGTGTGGTTCCGACTGCTCACATGCTAAAAACTATTTCGTAGCCAATGGCGCCTATTCTGCTCTCTATAAAAGCTTCTCAATTGTTCTTTGATTTTTACAAAATCAAAGACGGAATGCCCTAGAAACGGTTCTGCTGTTCCAGCTCAATCCATAAACAGCAATGAGGTTCTAATATCGGTGACTATGTCGGCACCGGTCTTTGTTGATGATGTTTTAATGAATAAAATCTGTGCACTTATGTCACTGATGTGGCTTAGGGACACACATTTTAATCAGTTAGCAAAATCAAAGATGATAGGGAGAGAGAAAGAAAAAAAAAATGTGGAATTTATAAAGTGATTCATAGCGAAAAATTTCCATCAGAACTCAATGAGGTCATGCGTGTTTGTTCATAGCAGGCAAATCACACTATTAACTAGACTTTCCTTTGGCACAAACTCCAGCTATCAAAAGCGAATTTCTATGAGCAGTTTAGCACGGCGCTAATTTAAACATCATTTTACATTTTGCAAGATGGTGTGCGTGTTGGCCAGTTTCAATTTAGGGCAATTACACTTTCTCATGATTTAACAAAACAGGGGCCTGTCTTATTTCGACAGACCGTCGAGAGCAATTTCCTCATTTAGACTGTGATGCAAATGGATATTAAATAAAGCAATTCATGCTTTGCAGAGGGGCCACACCTTAACCAGAGCTAAGTTAATAAAAGCTTTGAAAATCTAATCACAAATATAACCACACCCTGTCATATCACTCACAGCATCTCTAACACTCTTGCCATCCACACTCTGCGATTTCTGAGGCTTCACAGCATCTAAACACACTGCGGCGGGTGTGCTATCCATTTAAAATTGATATTGATGAGAAACTCACCTGTCTGTGTCATATTACTACCTCCTAAAAGAGATTGCGTTTGAAGAAATGTATTCAAGTTTCAGTGGTGTCTGTAGCGAGTGTGACTGACGGTAGAAAAGATGTAACTAATGGCTGATGCCGGTTCTTGAAAGCCTACATGCTTAATCTGTCATAATACAACCAAAACCGCACGTCATTATTTTTTCATATCAAGAAACGCAATCAACGATATAACACTACACTACGTGCAGGCCACAGTGCGGCAACTGATCTGAAACGCGCTGATGAGAATGACAAATAAACTAAATGCTAATTACCACTTTACACAGCAAAATTACTCATTTGGTGATCTTGCACATGTGTTTTTTTGCTTTGCAAACAGGTCCCAATGTCATGGAGAACTTATAATGGAATTTTTTTCCAGTCTACCAAAAGTCATAGATATATAAATGATTATGATAATGAGGACGATGATAAAACTGATAATAAAGCGCTCTAAAGTGAGTCATGAGAAACATGAATGAACTTAATAAACAAATACATTTTCTGATATTTTAGATATACAAGTATTTAATTATTTATTTGTTTATATATAAACTGAAATCCATTTTGTATTTGTATTATTGGATTTTTTTTTACACTTTTAACAAGTGTATGAAATGTCATTTGAAAATGTACAAACACACTTGCATTAGATATATTTGTTCTCTTGACGGATAAGAGTAGTAATATATAATACCTTACACCGAACCAAAAGAATCATTAAAATGGAACCAGAATCAATTCAAGAAACATTCATCATAAATATTCACTTTTTTTATTTTTTATGCTGAGCTCAAAAATCTTTCATCTGCTGGATATTACTCTTGTGTAAAGCTGGTGAGTAAACATGCCCACTAGCCATTGAAATAACAGCTTTGTGAGCAATTCTTCTTTGGAGTCGGGTCTTTTCAATGATTCAGTCAAATCAATTCACAATTAAAGTCAGTTTAAATCTAATCGATTTGATCCCTGCTACTGTTTAAGAAATGGCAGATCAAATTAACTTGATTTAAAAGTTCTATAGCATTTTAGGCTACACAACACATTTAGAAAGCTATTACACACTTTCCAGTTCACATTTTGCTTCTAATTCTCAGTTTCTGAGAAACAAGGTTCAGCCTTGCTATCAGGATCAAATACTAAGTAACATCTTAACCAACATAGAAAGAAGAAAAAAGGAATGGAGTGGGAGGAAGAGAAAAGTTTTAATACCTGATATGGTGCACAATTACATTAAAACTTGTAGGGGAAGCGGTGAGACATTACCATTCCAGGCCGCCATCAGAAACCGAATAATCTGCTTTTATAGCTCCCAGGCATTTGCTGCGTTCCTGTACCAGTCAATTCAAATCACTAGTTCACTATCCACCCCCACCTCCTTTTCCTTTCCTATATTAAACTGCTCCTCTTCTGTTATTGTGCCTACTCAAGAACTTACTTAATAAAGTATAATATGCTTTTTGAAAAGGACAGGACAATCAATTTTCTTAATTAAAAAAAGTAAGGAGGGGGTGAATGGATCGACAGCGGCCTCTGTCTGCATACAGAGCAGAAGATGGAGCAGGCCTGTCCCTCGAGCGCTCTATGACACTTCAGCTAATGCAATCTAATGACAGGAGTCAAAGCTCAATCATGGGGCTTTGATAAGTGGGCATTACTACAACTGGCTTATAAACCGATGATTCTGACACAGTGTAGCAGAGTGTTGTTAACGAAGTGAAGAATTCCAGGCGGTCTTAGAGACGCGAATAAACAAACTGCTGTCAATTGCTTTCATCAGCCACATGATTTAAAGCTACTTTATTATGTTTTGACATTTGTTTTTTTTATCAGAGAAATCTACCTGTCGACAGGCGTTTCATCACTGCCATTGTGACACGGTGATGGAAAAGTGTGGTGCGATTTAATGACACAAACACAAAAAAACACATTGTATACACGATCAAAACTGACAATGCTGTGACACAACATTCCTGTGGAAAAAGGGCTAATTACATGTCAAACGTGACAGGATAGTTCATTTAACATGCCATTTAATGCAAATGTTGCATGCTGAAGAATTAAATCAGTCACTTGCATGTGTTCTGTGTACAAAGTAAAAAAACAACACTTTTTTTTTTAAAAACTGAGACTGAACAGACCAACATTTTTAGTCCATTTTGCAGAATTATGATTATGATGTGAAATAAGCTGTGACAGGAAAAAATAAAAAATAAAAACACAATCCTCTCTAACGCAATTTGATACATTTTCCTCATGGTATTTGCGTGCAAATTTATTTTTTTACACTTTTGCTGTCACACCATAGGACACAATCCAATATTTATTTGTCACCTACCCATATATTACATAACTAAATACATCAGATACATCAACGAAATCTCTTAATAATCAATAACCAAACTAATTCAAAAATGAAAAAAAATTTATGCATTAAATGATAATATATAAAATACAAATAATAAATTGTAATTAATATCTTAATATAAATGAATATATCGATATACATTACACAAATGTCACGTCACTCACTTCAACCATTTATTAAACTTCCAGCATCTGCAAGCACTTAAAGACACTACAGGCACTTAACAATTCAACTCAAAACAATTCGTATCTGATGGATGTTTCAAGACATCTCAATGATCCAAAATGAACTACAGATGAAAAGCGGATCGCTGAGTAGCAAACTAAAGCTATGATGGCCACTTGATCCACACAAACTGCACTAACATCGCACAGGCGGCTCCCTGTGAAAAACTCAGCACTGGCCGGCTTCCTGTTGGCCCATCTCTAGTATCAAAAGGGCCGGCCACATACACACAGAGCCTCATTTGTGAAGAGGCAATGTGACTCCAAATATGTCATCTTCATTGTCAAACTCATTTAAAAGATCTCGTTTCACACACAACAACAAATACAGGGGATTTCCTCAGCAATCCGGCCCAGTCTGGTCAGCGTTGATGAGATTTTTAGTGGTAGGGTTTAACTTATAGCACCAAGTCGTTCCCTCTAGGCAGTAGATTTGTGGAGTCCAGACAATCTCCAGGTGGTTGAAGTTAGACCTTGGTGATGGCAGGAGTTTCTACATATGTTTGTGCTTTGTGCATTTCTTTACTGTGTGTGCTCATTACAGTTGCTTTGGTTAAGTGCATCTGCAGTGTGTCGAGGTGTTGCATAGCAAGAGGTTACTGCTTAATGAGTCTACCTTAAAAAACACACACCCCCACAGTCACCCTTTCTTTAACTATAAGCAGTGTTCTGTATTGTCAAATAGGACAGGTCAATATATCAAATTTTATTTTCAGCTTTTGACAGTATTACTGCATGCTGATAGATATCATAAAGTTGATTCACAGAATTGAATTCATAGTTTGAACTGTTGCATGTACATATGTACATCCGTATTGGTTCACGTTTAAATTCAACGCTACTAAAAAGGAAAATCTTGATAGAAATCCGCAAGCCTCAGATTAATCTAATGATGCATTCTTTAAGTAACTTGTAGCCATATATATATATATATATATAGCACATGCACTATTTACTACATTGTATCCACTAAAACTGTCATCAACTTTATCACAGACAGACTGCTAATAGTCAATATAATCAAGAAACTAAATAATATACAACTGAAATATACATTATTTCATCCACTTGAATCTGTCAGAAGAAAGCAACTTGTGCATTATGAAACAAGTTCTATGGAGTATGATACATATGGATTCTGCATATTTTATTTACTTTGTTAAGATACAACGCCTATTCAGCTTCATGAAAAAAAGCCACCAGCACAATCTTTAAAATGTCTGTGTTTGTGTTCTGAGAAAGAAAAAAGCTCTGTTGAAAAAAGCTACTGTTGCAGAACAACAATAACAATAATGACCGATTTTTCATTTCCGAGCGAGCCATTCCTGAATAAATTGTACAAACCGTCAATTACTCAAGCCAGCCCATAGCTACTTTATTTTGGTCCCAGACATGTGTCCCTCAATATTTCACTATGAGTTCAGATGTAATCCTCTCTACATCGCAATCCCAGGAGGATCTCACAGGAGCGGAGATTCACACACACAGCTGGAGGACCCCATGGAGCGCTGCAGCCTGGGTCACTCCAAGCTCTCCACCCAGAAAGTCAGTTTATTAAAAATACATTACCCAAACCGCCCCTCATAATTCAGGCCTGTGCTTTCAATCCATCGGGGGTGGATCTGAGCGAAGTCTTAAATAACAAACCCTATACACACACACGCATGCTGACGCTCTCGCATATAAATACTAAAGCAGTTGCGCGGGCACACACGCCGCTGATCAGTCAGGCGGAATATTGAGTTCCCCAAGATCTAAAATGATGAGACTCATTTTGCATCCTTTATTTACCAGCATCATAAATTGAAGCAATAGACAGGAAAAAAAAAAAGAGAGAGAAACTATACGCTCTAATTGCTTTCTGTCATGGCTTGAAGACAGTGTGGAGGAATTAATTTCTAAATGAGGAACTGGTACGATCACAGCAACGGCAGAGCTAAACTTTAACAAACTCAAATAAAAAAACGTTTCCATCTGATTTTACTTGAATGTTCTGGGATTTACCAATAAGCAAGATTTTGGGGCTACAGAAGGAGAATGACATGGGAAAAAAACTAGAAAAACGTCACTGTAAAAAGAAACAGGCCCTGCTTTCCATTCTAACAAAGGTATATTCAACAGCACACATGGCAATTAGCCATGACTCAGATCCATCAGGCATACCATGTGTGTGCGGTCACGTCTAAGAAACGAGTCGTCATAAAAGTGTTCCCCCAGCCATCCCGCAATCCCACCTTGTACCGTCTCCTTTATTATTCCTCCCATCCTTTATGATGTCACCACCGCAGACTTTTGTGGTGAGAAAGGACTCGAAGGACCCCGATCCATCTTGCAGAGGAGTTTAATCTCGTTTGTAACATTAGGAATAAATCACATTACTGTCTGTGGAGCAGAGTTTCAAGCATGCGGAGGGTCTATGGAAAACACATATGTGAGATGCTAGATAGAAGCAGTGCAATTAATTATCATTAAGGCGAAATGTCAAGAGGAGGAACTAGGCTCTGAGTCAGTGGCCCCCCCCCACCCCACATCACCCATATCCACCCCCCAAATCGGGTGATACACACACTTTCACATATGAACCACGCGGCTGTGTGTCACATTAATTTGACCCTGGGCTAAAACATGGCAAAGAAATAATTGCCTCTAAAGCAAGATAACTACCAAGCTGTGACACTGAGTCAATTTCATTTAAGTGCTCTATTTTTCTTCTTCAGATGCAGGACGTTTCTCTATGCCATACATCTGAAAATGGATTTTCTTTCCTTGAACTTAAGAGCAAAGAAATTCAAATTTACAATTATACTGATTAAGAGAAATCCTGACGCTTTAGAAGAAATTCTATCAACCTTACTTCTTAATTCATTTAATTTACTTTATTTGCATCCGCTATTGTTGGTCCGTTTGCAAAACACTGAAATCTCCTGTGCAATCTGGAACAGCCAATCATGTAAGCAGGCATTTCCATAGAAACTGAGAGAAAGAGTAGCTCTCGTGCCGCGAATAAGTGACTTTGAGGATGCAACAGGCAGCTAGAGACAGCAGGGCTGCTCTGTCTTCACGGCATCACGACAACATGCCTCTGGGCTCTTACTGAATACCAAAACACTTTATATGCATTATGTTGAGAAAAAAAAAAAAAAAGAATATTTGAGAAAGAAAGAAAGAAAGAAAGAAAGAAAGAAAGAAAGCGCCCATCAAAGCAAACAAAAATCAAAACAAGCAACAAAAACAATCAAAAAATCTAAACAAAAATCAAAGCAAAAAAAAACAAAGACAAGAATAACATTTTGTTTTTAGCAAGACATATCAAAGGGAAATCTTTTTTTTTTATAATAATTAAATTAGTTATTTAGTTATGTCACAGACATAAATCGTGACTTGGAGCTAGCCATGTGCAGGTGTATTGGGGAGGGGAGAGTATTTGATTGGACAAAAATCTTTGTAGCTCAGGATGAGTCAACAATATTTGTTGTTCAGGTATCTCGGAGGAAGAAAATATGTACATTTTAAAATGAATATTGTGGTAAAAGACTGTTTTGCCAGCTTTTAGGAGCGCACTATTTGTCATCAGAGCTAACACAGATGGACTTAAACCTGTAGGGTTTTGAAAGTTCACATGGGTCTTTAACACAATGAAACAATTATTCATTTTCTATAAGAAACGTCTGTATAATAGCACACATTTCCGGTTTGGCACCACATGCTGCACTCCCAGTTAACTTCAAGTCCAATGTTGCTAATGTTGCTGTCCAGTGGTGAAAACATCACATTTCTGTGTCATACACAAATGAAGAAAAGTTATTACCATGGCAACCATAATCTCTTTTCGATGATCTCATCTTTTCAGTTTCTCTTAAGAAGCATCTAGTCATCAACAAAAAGCCAAAAATCCGGATACATATTCTACAAGAAAGAGCTGAATATCAAACGAGAAAGTGTGGAACGTAGGCAGCGTCTCACAAGGGATTCAACCTTTAATGTAAACAAGAAGTGAAGAGACATCTTTAGAGACTGAAATAAATCAACAGGCCTGCCAGAACACAGGGCTTTCTTCAGAGAGGGTGTGTGTGCGCGTGTATGGAACGGCATACTAATCTCCTCCCATCCTCAAAGTGCGAGAGGAAGAAGATTAAAAAAAAGAAACGAATACTGCCACTGCAACACTAAGGCCTTTGAAGGAGGCGTGGACTGCCAAAATCTGTCTCCATACAGATGTCCGGGAACACCAAACTGTGCTACGCCCAATATTCCACTCACTTTGAAATATCAGCATGCAAAAGGGAAGAATAATAGCAAAGAGCACTTGAAGAGAAGACTATGGTGTTCCTCATTAAAACCTGAGGAGATACAAAACCTGGCGTTACAAAAACAGATTTGAAAAGCATTACATAAAAGTGCATTTCAGGTAGAAAATTATACCTCGTCAGCTTTCATTAATGGTTTGCTGTACCTCATTACATCTTTATCTTCATACAAAATTACTGTTGTGTGTTCAACAGAAGATTTAAAGTTGGAATCATCCAGCCTGCTGGAAACACACATCTCATATACAAATCTGAGACAGGAAGTCCCCTCACCTTAAGCGATGTGTCATTTCAGCATATGAGAGGGAGAAAGTACTGACAGAGAAAAGTCAGAAAGAGAGAGAGTGTGCGTTTGTGGAGTAAGGAGAGAGGAGGGGTTGGCATGTCAAAAATAAAGAGCTTTTCCCATAATTCTCTTCACCCCCTGTTTTCCTTCCATGAGGCAACTTGTGAAAGGGTGACGTGCTCAATAAGAAGGGCCCGTGACTAACTGCCTCTCTGTGACTTTTTTTTTTCCCTTTTTTACGTGGCATGTCAACGGTACACAATACCACCAACACAACCCCCCTTCATGTTTATTCATGAGAACTCATTCACATCAAAGAAACAACACCAAAAACTGTTGCCTTTGGCAATGTTGGCAAGGTTTTAACCCAGCACCCCACCCTCCACTTCTTCTCTTAATCAACTGAACTAAAGTCAAACTGAAGAACATGCGGACCTGTTGCACTCGACCAAAACACACTCGACAGATATTCCAATATTTCATCATATTATTTCATCACAGCTTTCACAGAATTTGAATATAGAGAAAACTGCTACAAAGTTTCATTTACAAACACTAATTTATTTGATTTGATTTTTTATAATAATATAAAACTTTTATTCAGCAAGAAATAAGAGTACATAAAAATTATAAAAAGGGACAATAATGACATTATTATTAAAAACAATATAAAACATTTCTATTTCAAATCAATTCCGTGCCTTTGAACAATTGTTTTTTAAAGCATCCTTAAACTAGAATGATTTCCACCATGTGTCTTGAGCATTAAATCAGCATATTACAATGAATTCTAAAGGATCATGTGACACTGAACCAATGGCAAAATCCAGAATAAATCACAATTTAACAGTAGAATAGTAAAACAGAAATCATTCACTTTAAATTTTAAAAAAAAAATGCTGTTATTTTTTTTTTTTCATAATTCAATATATATGAATATAAAAGTGTCAGTAGCGATTAACCACTTTTTATTTTAATAATTACAAAATATTTCCAAAGGTAATTTCAAAGTCATTATTGCTATTTTTTAAGAAAGTGCAGCACTAACAAATAATTAAATGAATAAATCTATTTCTACAAAACATGGCTGAACATTCCTACAAATTTCACAATATTCTCAATTAGTTTGCATATTAGCAAATACTGGTCAACCTCTAACCAGAAACCTTTGAATTTCCAAGAAAAAGTCGTGATCAGACTCAATTTTCAAATTAGCACGTGACCTTCCAGCACACAGACGCCTTGTTCACAACTACCTGCTTAATTTGCAAGACCCAGAACCTTCTGGCCAGAGAGTCATTATACCAGAACTTTCTACCAAGTCTTGCCCAAATGTCTCCCCAATCGGCCTTCCAGTCAGGCATCAGGGAGGGGGGAGGAGCGGAGGCCCCTGTCTGAATGACCTGGCCTCTGTGCACTCAATCAGCGCACGCTAGAACCGGAGACAACAGAGAACAACTGCTTCCCTTAAGCTTCCTGTGATCACAGGCCCCGAGCTGCCAGAGAGGGGCAGGGATCACGCGCTCTAGAGAGAACTGCAGATAACAGGCTTCCGCCAACGCCACCGTGTGTGAGAGTGTGCGTGTACGCGTGCGTGTGAAAAGGGAGAGAGAAAGGAAGGAGAGACAGATGGGAAGAAAGACCTCATGGAACTTAAAGGACCTGAGAAATGGCTGCTTTTTTTCAAGTTTACGTGAACTGCCGGTCGCAACATGCTTGATTTCCAGAATGTGACATGTCCGCGCGAAACAGGACATTAAATGTGAAAAAAAATTAAAATAGGGCAGGACTTATGCATTAGAAACAGCGTGGATGGACAACAGTGAGCACTGTATACCAGAAATTACCCAGATTAAATGAGGATATGCGAAAACATTGCCTAAATAAGTTTTGTGCTCTTGCCTAACATGACTCAAGAGACATCAGCATAAAAGGAAATTTGTTTCAGATGAAGAGCAAGCTAAAGCATTTTGATTAAAGATTATGAGGATTACAAATATATTTTGAAAATGGGAAATATTTCTTCCTGTTTTTTCAAGACAAGGATATATAAAAAACACAGAGACTTTTAAATATAAATAAAATGAATATATATTTAGAAATATATTCTTTATGTAAAATATAATCTCTTTTTTGCATTTTGATTCTGGAATGCAATTTGGGAAACTTTTTGGATTGCTGAATAAACTTAAAAAGACGATCAAAAAGGAATAAAAGTCATCATAAAAACAGCACCACTAATTAACAGTCAAAACATGCAAGCAGTGCTTCTAAATCTCAAGTGAAATGTAAAATTCTGCAGTTCAGAAAGCAAGTCACACCACATGTGTGACACTTCCAGCAATGCTGTAGTACCCATCTAAAAATATATATTTATTAAGCAACAGGAAAAGTCAGACGTGATTGTTCATTGCACAATGTGCTACCCGAGGCACTGATGAGAAATCACTTCTGCTCGGGTTCCTCAGTTTTCCCCTGCTCTGCTTGCGCTGGGCCGCTCTTCTCTTTTCACACTCCTCTGTTTATGGAGTAGCAGAATCAGCTCCTGCTCTGTGATGTTTTTTAACTTTCCCATGAAGAACTAGCAGACAGTTAAAACGGCCCTGCAGGCAGAACAATAGCTTTAATTTCCTTGTCTGCACCTTGATGATTGAAATGGTTATGAGGTTTTTATGAGCTGACATCTCCCCAATGTCCTACCCAGGAGGAAACAGCTGATTGCAGCCCACCAGCGTGGAGTCACTCTGAGATGCACCTTGAGATAAGATATCCAGAGATTTCAGACGAGTTGAGATGATTGAACATCGAGTCTAACAAAAATGAAAGTTGAACAGGTAGAAAGTTTTAAATAAAGTTGATACTCCTCCTGTGCTGCAATGATATTTTTTACTATTCAATGCAAGCCGTTGCAGCTACAGTGTGAAACCAACAGTAAACCACAGCCTGAGACGCATTTCCCCTCTGAGTTAAAAGCACAAAACGTTGCGACATACCTCAGGCTTCTCTAAAGCGACACTCACAATCTCATTATAGGACTCTAGCCATTTTAAACCGACTACCTGACTTTCCACAAAACAAACTGAAAATGCAGAGGAACTCTTTGACTAAATAAAAAACAAGACAGAGTATACGTGTTGTATCACACGGAAATCTTAAAGCAATATCTTGCATGCAAGTCTGAAAATAAACTTCAAAGCGTGGGGTCTTCGTTTGAGTCAAAGTTAAAGGAATGTTCTGGGTTCAAGTCGAGTTAAGCTCTGTCTACAGAAAATAATTCAGATTTGTCTCTAAGTTTAAAAACATGCAAAAGAACAGCCACAACTTCATGCATGAAACTACTATGGCAGAAATAATTTCAATTTCTGTGAAAACGTAAATCATTATTTATACTTTTATCACGATCGTGTAAAACCTGTAAACTTTCATGAGATACATGCAAAGACATGGTTTTGAATTCCATTTGTACAACCACAATTAATTATATTATGCATTTATTATCTCTTAGTTCTATTTCAAATAGATGGTGTATATTTTATTTATTTATTAACAAACAAGTTACCTTGTACTGAACCTGGAACATCCCTTTAAGAATATGACACTGCTTTGGCTGAATATGAAAGGCCAAAGGTTGGCATCTGCCACATCATTTACAAAATGTCACTTGCTGAGGAAATCTTCTCTAGCCACTGTAGAAGAAAAAAACCCCAACTCATTACCTTTATCACATTGCTCAGAGAACCACAACCAGAGGCAGATCCTGGTGACAGAGAGGCCTGTTATATTAGAGTCTCTTTGCTGCCTCTCTGGAGAGATTCCAAACGTGATCAGATGTGATTAGCCACAGTTAAGCACCCTTTTTAGAAAGTCAGGTATGTCACCTGGCATCTGCGACAAAATATTTGCGCATAATCATGTGTGGAAAGACTCGCTTAACATACAAATAAGCGCTTTAACCTTGAGATTTGTCTTGTTGAACATTACAGAAGCTCCTGAAGCTTAGCACCAAGGTACAGACAGGGCCTTTGAACGCGTGTAGCTCACAAATAGTTCAAATAAGCCTTCTTCACACAGACATTATTCTTTGTTATTTGCTATTTGTTTGTATCTCCACCCTTGCACACAAACTAGGTTACCTGGGACACTACGAACTGCCTAAATAAATACATTTCGGCTTTTTCACCATTGGCAAGACCAGCCTACAAGAGCATCAAGTCATATGTGCTGTATGGTATTTTCTATGTAAAGGGAAGCAGTTTAACCACACTGGTTGTACAAGATTCCTCTATTTGCTTAGCACAATTATTCTTCTTTCAAATGCCATATAGCCTTGGGACTGATTAGTCATCAGAGCTGTTTGATAGAAACAACCACACCCTCTGATACCATCTGTGATCCTTATGCAAAGACGTACCTGCCTGTCTCTCTCATCATGGGAACTCTGCCTCTTTCTACGCTCAGTGAAGCAGAACAAATGTCTGTGCGGCAATGCACTAATATTTACTCGTTGGAACTGAAAAAGTACCGTAACTTCTCATAAAAAGAAATCAAAAGCCAGAGAAAGATGACCTGAAGGCAACAAAAATATGCTACCTCATTTGCTCTCGACTTCATCTTGAGGCATTCGTACTATTAGCAGAAAGGGCACCCCAAACAAGACGCTGAAGTAAACCGAGGACGGAGATGATACCTTAGACACGCAGAGGTCTGAAGTCACCGCTATCTATAACACAAACTGTCTGTCACACTGCCTTTTTACCATGAGAAGTAGGCCACATATCATTAGGCTCGGTGAACATGGCCTGCTCGAGACGGGAAGACTACAACGGTTTGAACGCTTGAACACCTGTGTTGTGAGAAATAGTAATAATACTGTGAGATAGTGATGTCAAAAGTGCTGACTAAAATAGTACTAAAAATAGCTTTAATCTCTCTAGAAATTAGAAATGTTAGTTACAGAACACAAAGCAGCTGAGTTTCTGTCCACATAGTTTTATGCAAATTTTTGGGAAATTGCATTTAAAAGCAAACACAAAGATTTGAATGGTTTACAAAAGTGCATAATAGCTAACATGCTCACTGAAGGTGGGTACATTTTTATTCAACAAAACCACAGGCACACACTGTGATCGAAGCACATTTACCAAATAAGTTCCAAGATGTGCTTCAAATTTGTTCAGGGAGAAAAAAAATAAAAATATAATTTGCAGCATCTCAAAAATTGCTCTAGTCACTTTAAATTACAATTTTAACATGCACACAAAATTTGAGCTAAATTAAAATGAGCCCAATGAACAATATTTATTGTATTACTTTTTTTTATATATATATATATTTTGATGTTTGATTTGCTATAGGAGGATATATTTAATTTCATCATTTCTTCACGCATCATGAAAATTTCAATGATACTGAATCAACCTTATGGGCCTGTTTCCCACATGAAACCTTGATTTGTTTGAGAAGGTGAAATGTTGCTTTCTTCCTCTGTAGCAATGTCTTTGTCAGAGAAAAGGTCAGGTAATGCCTGTATGCGCATATGTGTGGTTTCCACTGTGCTTGAGTGCCATAATTGGTCTCACTGCAATTGTGTACCCGGATAAGAGCAAATATTACACATTTCCTCTCAATATAATGACTGTAAAGCCTTTACATGCAAGTGCATGTGAGTGCACGCAAGAGTATGACTGTTTGCTAGAGAGCTTTTACATTTTAGCCTCTGTACAATAATTCTCTACCTTGAGTGGAGCGCTTGGGGCTCGGATCACCCTCAACATATCAGCACAATTGACAAATCCAATCCCGACGCCTACACAAGTGCCTGGCTCTCCGCTCAACCGCTTCCTATAGAGTCATCGCCCCTGTTAGCTATACCGTGCAGGTCGTAGCATGCAGATTTATGGCATAGCTATACTGCATGGGAAATCTGAGCACCGTTTAGTGCCAGAAAAGTGGTAATGTAGGGTGTCAGATTTGGTCATGGAGTGCGAATTTAGAGTAGTCAGGGTTTCCGAATGAGGTGAAGAGATAATCATCTGAAATAGATCTAAAATTTTGTTTTACTGCTGGTAAATAAGAAGAAATGTGAGCAAACAGTGGGCCTGAAATAAGGCTGTTGCCAACTACCTCAAGATACATTCAAAACCATCTGATTCATATATGTGGTTGAAGAACAAGAAATGACTGCCCAAAAAATGCCCTACATTGGACTGAAATGTAGGTAGCTGGACGCGCTGAAGCGAATCATAGATGTGTTGTTATCACATTCTTTCCAGCCTGGTGTCACTGGCTCGCTCCTCCACCGTCCAACTGTCCGCTTAAATCTCCCCCCCCATGCCGCAATTGGCAAGGCCGAGTCGAAGGAGCACTTAAAGCTCCTTGGCTCCAGTTTGGCCGTCCTGACCGCCTCCAAGTCAACTGGCCCCGACATATAAATAAGAACAATATCAGATAAGTCTTGCAGGAAGCCTATAAACATTTACATTCTCTTTCAAGTGCTGTTTATGGATATTTTATCTCCTATCTGGAAGTCGAAGACATGGTGAAAAAAGAAGGCGACCTGGGGAGGAATCCGAGGCAAGTGGTGAATCAAAAAGGCAGCAGGCCCTGACAGGGACCCAGGCCCATTGACCATAATAGGTGTTGAGAGTAGCGGCCTCCACAGATGAGGAACCAGCTCCTTAGGCCTGCCAGAAGAGTTATGAGATGGTGCGGGTTAGTGATGGGGAGGGGAGAGATGCCTGGTAAGCTACTAATTCTATATCTTCTTCTGACAAAGACAAAGTGCAGCCAACAGAGTTCAGTCTGGGAGACGGGGAGAGGGAGCTTGTAGGACACATTAGTGTTGTGTTTAACAGAGTGGACCCACTCCTGTCTTCCTGTCCTCCAGCCTGATGCCTATCTGAGGCCGAAGTCTGACCACAGAGTTAGCGTCTGGTTTGCTATGCCTAAAAAATATGCAAAAAATCTTGTGATTACTTTTTTGCGCCTATTAACCATAGATTGCTTTTTAAGGTCTGTCTACAAGAAAAAGCATGCAATAATGGGATGGTTCACAAAATGAGTAGTATTCAGCTGCTGGTCATATGACTACAACATGACAGGGCACATGAGATGAACTGCTACAAAGTCTTCATACATGATTTCCAATATTTTAAACAGTATTTTCCAAAAGCAATATTAATTTCTTTTCTTTTTTTTACTAAACGTCTTTGCGTTTATTCCTCTGGCTTTTAGTTAATAGAGTTTGGCAACAACTCTGAGGCGAAATCATTTCTCATTCATGCAAGTGACGATTGATGTTTGCAAAGACGCAATCAGAAGCGCTCATGTGTCACTGATAGATGAGTGATAGTTAACAGATTAAATATCTAGACCTGACCTGATTTAAGTCCTGTAGCGTTAAATGTGTTTAGACTGAAATTGACATCGACACTGACAGACAGCTATGTGAAAAGGACTGCAGTCCAATGACTCTGAAAACCATGTAGCATAAAAGGTAACACTACAGGTATAATACAGCCAAAAAATCTAATAATATAATTACCCCTTGCTTAACGTTTTCTTTTCAACACAAATGAAGACATTTTGAAGAATACTGGCTACAAAACACTTGGGCTTCTTTTGTATTCCACATAATAAATTAAGTCACACACTTTTGGAATGGCATGAGGGGGAGTAAATGATGGCATCATTTTAATTTTCCCTTTTAGTTCATTGTAAAAAAAACATACCGTTATGCCGCACTGTAACAGCCGATTAAAACACATTTGACATTGTTCATGTGCAGTGGAAAGTGTAATGCGTAAAGCTTAAAAATCGAAAATGAAATCTGCTTAAAGATTAAAAAGTTATCAAACACTACTAGAAAAAAAGACAAAACACACCATAAATATTGTTTTATAAAAACCCTACTAGAAAATGTCAACAGCATAATTTGCAGTTTAATTATGCAACATCTAAAGCTATCTTTGATCGTCAAGTACAGAGCCTGGACATGTGAGAGACCTGAACTTCTGTCTAAACGGAGTGAGCCAAATCACTGCAAACAGTAGCTGTGCCACTCTGGACGGCCTCAGTCCTCCCAACAACTTGAAACTAAGAGAAGCTCCCACATTCACCTGAACCCTTCTAATCTGCAAAATAATGGCGCTCTTACACTGAGGTGCATCCTTGCCTGACGTGACGCCTTTTGTCTCCTCCTGTGTTGTGACAACACTTACATTTGTAAATTGCCCTCCTTGTAGAGGATAAACATCTGATAGCCACAAGAGAAGGGGGTTGGGGAGCGTAACAAGCCTCTGGGACTTCCTCTAAACAAATGGAGAGATCTTTAGAAGGCTACTGTTTGTGTTTGCCAAAGACACGGCTAGGATACATGAGGCTCCTGTCAATGGCCTCCAGGCGCTATTCAACTAAGTTAAAGCTGGCCAACAGGGTGTATGTGAGAGGGTCTGAGGGGAGAAGATCGCAAATGTTGCAGAGAGTTATTGCAGGTTAAAGTAGCTGCATTATTGTATCTGAAACAAGTAATACGATCTGCATTACACTACTCAACTGAACCTGGGCTTTGAACCAAAAGCATAATATTGCTGTGCACTGACGCTGTGCAGGCATCACTCAATGTGTGAACAATGTGGTCAGGAGCACTCTGTCAAAGCTGCTCATTGGATTGGCAATTACTTTAAAAAAAGAAAGAAAGAAAGAAAAAAAAAAAAGAAGAATGGCAGGGAGGGAAAAACAGCAGATTAATCATGCTGTTAGCGATGAAGATGAAGACGTTGATTAATGCAGTTTGGCTTTTTAAACAAACAACTCCTGAGTGTGCGGTGTGCTCAGCATTACCCTTTAATTTAGAGAGGGTTGACTGGAGAAGTTTTGTTTTTGCAGCTTCGCTGAAGCTCTCTGCCCCCTTGTTCTTTACCCCCTTCTCCGGGGCTTTTTTCCCCCTCTCTGACACCATATGGAGCAGGCCTCGCGGAAACAATCCGCTAAAAACAACAGGTCTGCACTCAACCGTTCCCTCCTTTTTTAACACCATGCAAGAATAAATTGCTCCCTTATTGTGCGTTCTGCCAGTGGTCCAGGATCATTTTTGTGTTCTCGATCTAATTAGATTAGTTTGGTGCTGGTTCAGGGTTATTGCAAGGAGGTGCCATACGAATAGAGAATATTGGGCTAATTGGCAGGAGGATACGGCCCATTCCTCGCCGATTGCCAGCAGGTTCGCTGCTTGGTTGTCTCTCATTACCTACATTTTGCAACTATCTCGAAAGTCTGTAAAAACCCGGCTTACCGTATTCTTACAGGCAAAAATTGGAGTCAAACTAGTGAGTCTCATTAGGCGCGTTCACGACCGACACCTCTCAGTCCGTGAAGGCTCTACTGTTTATCTAGCAGGCCTGAAACTCATAGAGATGTGGAATTTCCACTGCAGTGGCAACCAGTTCATGCTCGCATGCTAATTCCACGTCTGGAAAAAAATTTATTTAAAATGTATTACAGCAACTTCCTAAATGCTCTTTTTCCTGTAAATAAAAAGCCTTTTTCTTAGAGCCTTTATATTCATCAACAGTAACCAACTAGTTATTGTTGAGTACTATACAGCTGCTGATTAAGGTGTTGCTGCGTCAAACATTTCTATATGCGCTGCAAAACCAAGAAACGGTTGAGGCGAATGATCTGACTTTTAAATGAACATTATGAAAACATTTGGCCGTCTGCCTCCCTCGGCACACTGGCACGCCATACATCAAGCAGGCACCTACTGGAGAACTATGCAGACCACTCAGATTTCCCCACCATAACTCAACCAAATTATACAAAGCAAGGTACAAGTAATAAGCATAAGCTTTAACTCACGGCATAAATCCATGTTTATACCCAAAAACGGGCATGCGAGTCAAAGAGATGTTTCAGCGCATAATAGCTGAACCTACAAGGATATGGGCACAAGTAAAGCCTATACTGTAGCTTAGATGCAATTACAAGTGGGCCGAGATCATAAAGTCCTCATTTTGGAAATATATGCTACTTAAGCCCAAATGCACCACATGCTGCTCAATGCGTGATATCAGTAAATCATAGTAAAGAATCATCAGCTAGTCTAAATAGCAGCCATGGATTAGCATTTATGGGTTTAGTCTGGGTTGCAAGCATGGTTTTAAAGCAAATCCACACAAATAAAATAAAATTAGGTGTGCGTTTCTAAATACAGGGTCTTGTAAAACTGCAACCATGTCATAGAAACACATCAAGTCACATTTGAAAGGAGAAGACAAAATGAACACAAAATCTAAGTAAATATTAATATAACAGCATTCCAATTATTTTTTCATGATTCAAATTAATAAATAGTAAAAACATAAGGCAAAAAAAGTATTTAAAAATGCATTGAAATGGCAAAATCATCTTATAATTGAAAAATTAAATATTTAATATTTAAAAAAAATATTTACTAAAATCTGTTTGAAAAACAACAAAAAAAAGATGAACAAATGCATTACAACCCAGTAAGCCCCCTTCAGGGGCCCCTGGACCCCTGTATTAGCACTCAGGGATCTCAGGTGACCCTTGGCCTACAAGTCTGTGACAGAGTTCTGGGTGAGGGATCCATGGGGTTAATCTCGCCATTTAAAATCACCCCCACAACTATGCATACAACACCAACCAAAAGAAAAAGTAAAAAAATAAAAATAAAAATCAAGCACAAGCAAATTTCAACCATCCCAGTGTGGTTGTTTGTTCACACACAAGCAGGTTTTCCCCTGAAATCCAGACTGGAGAAGATGGCATATGTTTAACATTACGCAAATCTGCTGAAACGGCAGGGCACACGAGAGAAACCTCCACTGTGGCAACGTTCACAAAGGCAGGATCCCCTAATCACTGGCCATTACAGGTCGTTTATTATACATTTCGGCACAGGAGAAAACAGTCCACTGTGACACTCTCAGATTACCTCATTTAAGAACGACTACTGCTCGCAACCCAGACCGCAAAGAATGCGGGCGCTCTCAGAAGTTCAGATTATTGCATTTCTACCCTTCATTAGCTTGAGACTTAAAATCATGTGCGGTACAGAGCAAATAGGCAAACCGCTTTTAAAATTAAAATCTCAGCCGAAAAGGAGTGCTAACGGTATTTCCTAACAACTCTTAATGCTGTTATAATGATTTATAACTTAAACAAGCATTGTAAAAACTTTAAAACACAAAAAAACAATTAAATGCAAAAACAAGCCAAACATAAAAAAAAGAAAAGAAAAATTTCGGTGTTTGACAAGAGCTTTTGGGTAACAATCAATCACCATTTATAAGACTAAACTACAAAAACATACTTCATTTTATCTATGTGCTACTATGAATTTTTTTGTCTTGTTTTGTTTTTTATGAGCGATGCAGAAATATCTCCTGGGAGGAAGTCTGTCGAGTCCAGCTTTTCACAAACACAGTGGCAGAGAAGAATACCAGACCACAGTATCACCTGGTCCACAAATGTACAGCTCAAAGAAAGCCCCCACAGACTTAAAAATACTGCTTGTGTGGCCTATCTTATTACCCTCGAGAAACCCACAGATAGTCAAAAAAAGTCAGGGAAGAGAAAGTCAGTAAATTCTACTGTTCCACGTAATAAACGCCAAAGCAGGGGATGATGGCCTTACAGAAGATCAAAGCACTTTAACAGCTTGAGCTATCTAGCGGTCTAGATTACTGCCCTGAACTACAGGAAGACTGGGTTAAAAGTTACCATAAATAAAGTTTTAAAGCTACATCGTGCTAACACAACACCATCAAAAACGTGACAACAAGAATCACGTCCTTCTCTTCTAATCCT
This sequence comes from Enteromius paludinosus, assembly GCA_032361165.1. NCBI lineage: Eukaryota > Metazoa > Chordata > Actinopteri > Cypriniformes > Cyprinidae > Enteromius > Enteromius paludinosus. Next base: position 12,419,049 of record JAUMHQ010000082.1, read on the forward strand.
ACCTATGAGTTTAGAAGACATGCAACTTGAATTGCATCGAAAACCACAATGCCACACACTGCCAGAAATCCCTGCGTTGTTGTAACACACAATCGCACGTATACATACCTCTGTTAAGCATTGGGTTATAGCATTATCACACTCAAATCCAACAGGGAGGCAGTTATCAAAGCTGGCAGAGTATCCAAAGACCCTTCCCTGAGGAGCCCTTCGAGGTATCCTTTATTCCACATCCATTCTGGCCTGGGAATCATTCCATTTTTTTCCCCACAGTGTTCACAAAGTTTACTCGCTCTACGCGCGTTGCTTGTGAAACGCGCCGTCCCGTACTTCCTTTTCTCAGAAGACCTCACAGGTGCAGATGATCCTGGGTGCGAGGGGTGACCACACCATGCCGTTCTTCTCGATCACTGTAACGAAACAAAAACGCACATGTTTAGCAATAAGGAAGTGCTCAGTGTAAACAGTACTTATTGAGTCATTATTAAGAGGGAAAGTCAGAATCACCTCACATTAACAATCACATAATAAAACACACAAACTAACTAGAATGATCTACCAAAAGACTTGGAATCTCGGAAAAAGCTCAACATGGACACCGCAATGCACGCAAAAAGAGCAGAGAGAAATCCTGTGTCATGTACTCAGGCAGTCTGACAGCAGGTTTCATGAATGGGAGCTCTGACAGTACGGGCCCTCTGGCCGACCAAATTGGAAACAGGAAAACAAACATTCTCAAGGAAAACTCCCCCCCCCACCCTCCACCACCGTAACCCCTCCCCCCCACAAACCTTTTCTTTCGACTCATTCTGTCCAACCTGTGTCAGGTTAGCAATAGTCAACTGCACCAGCCTCCAGACCACACAGATGGAGAACGTGCAGCCACCGTGCGATGGAGTGGAAAAAAAAGACGAAAAAAGCAAAGCGAAAACCTGTTTGCGAGGTAAAAGAACACACACCGCGACAGAAAGGAAAAGAGAGAAAGAAAAAGACGGCTAAACTGACTCATCAACGTTCCAGAGGGGCCGGCGGACAGGAGGATCGGCGGACGGACTAAACTCAGCTCGTCGGAATGGGGAGGAGAGGAAGTGGGCACTGCTGGAAGATCTAAACCAAAAACTTTTCTGATATGAAGCCGAGCACAGAGGCTTGCGGCGGGATAAAGCTAGGCTAACAAGCGAGTGTTTTTAATCAAACAAGTACTTACTGATGCTCTAATTTTAGTATAAAAGTTCAGGAAAGTCGGTTCATATGAAAAGCTAACCCAGCGGGAACCACTAGCTTTGAAAAACCACATGTAGCCAAAATGTCAACACATCCGACCAATAAAAGGTTTATCGTCACACATCACTTTAACTTGCATATTCAATACGAATGTCAGTTATTTTTATATTCTTGGTAAAAAAAGGTAAGTTTTTGTCAATGAGTAAGATTGAAGATTTAGGGGAACTTCGGTGTCTATTTCTTCGTTTGCAGTGCAACCTACCACTCTACTGGGAATACGAGAGTTTTCAGTCAGCAAACTTTACCAGATGTACGCTAACCACTAAAATATTACACGCCACATAATTAGCCTAACAAGTGATGTCAAACAGCTCAGACAGAGTCAGAGACCCAAACCGTCTCTAATCTGGAGGAGTTCTTAAACACACTTGAGCTGTGTGTGTGACATGTAAAAATTAGCCATCAAAATATAATATAAAAAAATACACTGAGAAGCTAAAATTATACTTTTATAACAGGATAAAGGACGTTGCTATGACACCACAGGTCAAAGGTCCTTGTGTTTCATTCCCACACAGGGTGTGAGAAAAACAAAAAGGAAGAGAACAAGATTTCTTGTAACAAAAGAAACACTTACATTTAAAGCACTTAATTTGGATGACAAAAAAACTCATATTCCACCCCAAGTGACTTCACATTTCTAGTTATTTCTCTTCAAATCCATTCACATTGTCTGAAAGTTTAGTGAAAAAATCAATTTTGATTGCAAGTCTTTACAATATATCTGCTATAACTCACCATAACAAGTCTATAGCACACATCCAGAGCCATTTAGTGACTTCAAAACACTGCTACAAACAGGATGAAAAGCATATGACGAGACAAGGGACGACCTCTGTGAACTGCGGCTCTTTTATTCTTGAAAATCCAGAGGAAAAAAGACTAGCTATTCATACTCAGGCTAAACCAAACATATGTTATAAAAGCTTTTAAGGCTACCAATTATTAGGAGCTGTCTCTGTGTAAACCTTGGCATTTCATCTGGCGGATACAAAAAAACAAATTCTCAATTTTCCTGTCTCCCATGTTTGGAGATTTCTAACCACGAAAAACAAAACAAAAAGGAATTTCTGTAAAATCATTGATGCGTCATTTCAAAACACCAGCAGCGATGGTACTTTGCAGCTTTGACTGTCGCTCGTATAGGGAGTGGAAAAAATACAATCCCGCTCCGTAAAACATCATTTTTTAAAGGAAAGAGAAGTTTAATTAAACTCCAAAAATAAAAAAAACTATTTAGACTATTAAAAGCTGATTTGGTTGTATTTACGTGCTGTGCCCTTAGCAACAAGAACATGATCTTTAAGATTAAGTTTTTAAAAGATTGTTTGTGTTAACCTGTGAGCAACAAATGAATGCAAATATACACAAAAATAATCGTCTGGTCTGAGTAGATTTTCTAACAAACAAAAAAAGTAGAGAAATTACAATAGTTCGAAGTCATCAACTAGTTCCAATATGTTCTTTGCGAGTAAACACCTGGATTTAATATGGTAGCGCGATCTATTCTCTTTCACTGTCATTAAAAAAAAAATCCCCTGCAATTTATTTTCTCTACAGGCTTCTTATTCAACAGCACCAACGCCACATGAATCTGCCGCAGGGACACAAGTGGCAAATCACAGTGCGGCAAGAAGTTAGCCCAAAAAGAAGTTGTGCAAACTCAGAAGCCACGAAGAACAAATGGAAGACCCCCACTGCTGCTTTCTCCCTCCACCAAGGCCCAAATTCATTTGTCAGCCGTAAAGTTCCTGACTATACAGCGCTGATCTATTGCCTCTCTCCAAAGAGCTCACAGATGTGGAGTCATTTACATTTCAAATACACCTCAAGCTTTTCAATCACTTCAAACGCGTCTTATCAGACAACTCATGTGGATCTTATTCTTCTGTGTAGACCGAGAACTGAATCTAGTAAACCGCTGAACGGATAGCGAGAACGAATTCACATATTTGAGCGTTTACGATGTACAAGGAATTAAATAATATTCCAAGCAGATGGAGATTTTTTTTTTTTTTTTGTCTGATCTCTAGGTTGTTATACATGCAAAACGACAATGAGCTATTTCATGCATGGCAATAAAGTTCTTTAAATCGTCACAAAAGAAAAACTGCAAAAAAGAAAAAAGTTGAGATAAAGCAATTGTAACTGCAAAAGACTGATGACAGAGCTGAGGTTCCCTGTTGACTGTATGTGAAACTATGTTTATAGTTGCCAGTTTCTCTGTTTCTCTAAATGATGAGCCGCATTTGCCTGCACAGGCTTTGTCATTAAGAAACTTTTACCGACAAACTATTTCAGAAAGAAAAAGAGAGCATATCATTTCCAGACTGCCCGAGTGTGGCAACTTTCACAGTTTACAGGAAACAGCACAACTCATCTACTGGAACCAACATGGGATTTTGTATCATAACAATCAGATACAGGTTACGCTTCAGTACAGCACATTTAAGTGAAGTGTGGGTGATTTTATCAGTTTGAAGATAAATACTTGTTTCCACCCACTTGAACGTCTAATGATATTCTAATGTGAAAGTGATTGTAAAACCAAATTAACTGGAAACATTACCACATTTGCAGAACTGAGGAACCTTGTAACAGCTCAAAATCCAAACAATGTCACAAACTGTATAGGATATGAACACATGCACACACATTACATGTTAAAGCGTGTTATTAATAACTAGAACACTGGAAATGTCTTCCTGTCCTCAGTACAAAAGTTTGAATAACATCAACAAGAAAAGATAAGGAGAAAACGACTACTGTACACGCAAAAAAAAGTACAATTTCTATACACATGCCTTCATTTTAGAGGATTAACACGGAGTTATTTAAATTCCTTGAACTTTTGTCGAAAGGTTTTTTGGAGAGTGATAAGCTCCATCACGCCACTTTGGTCACGCCACAAGAAACTTTGTGAACTACAGCCCCCCCAAACACACATAAGTGCGAAAGTTGTCCACACAGTTGCTAAAACTAATACAAAAGCTGTCCCAATAGTTGGAGACTCGCATAAACACACACAAATGAGAAAATAGTATTCGTACAAGTTAGTCAGGAGCTCGTTACCGCTATTCATAAACTTTTCCTCAGAAACTTGCTGCACGTCTCCATCGACTCGAAGAACGCAGAGAAACAGAAAGACGTCTTTTCGCTATCTGCCTTCGAATAAAACCGCAAAATAGCGATAAAAGCCCCGTAAGGATCCATACTGTCATGTAAACAACCTGCGCCTCTTTGTATGTGGAAAATGAAGTGTAACGTTCAGCGCGTTGCCATGCCTACGCGTTTTCTTATCGTACATCAGTTACGGAAAGTTTTCGAAGTTTGCGTGGAAAGCGCCATTCAGCTTGTAGCATCATTTACGCAAAAACAGTAGCCTACACACTAATGAAACTTTCTACAACTCGAGCTCTGCGCCGTTTAGCTACTTTAGCGCGCGGTGCAACCGGTTTACACATAAACAATGCAAATAAAAGACGCCTCGCGGTTTAAATGTACAAAACATATTACTACATTCGGGATATTATATCTTGCGCAAAAACGCATTGCAACAGAGAACGAAATAGCTGAAGAGAAATGGGAAGGAAAAAGTCATCCAAAAACCTCTTCGTGTGTTTTCTCTCAACTACTGGGAGCTAACAAGTCGCCGATTTCAATTTGCAATTTAGCCTCAAAGCCCAAATGGCACGCCGAAATCCGAAGAGCCGTGCTCTTATTTTCACTGCAAATTAGCAACTGATTCATCACCAAATCCCTTCGCCCTTCTCAACATTACATAACATTCTCCCCCTAAAAGCCATCAGGAACTACAGCTAAAATTCACATCGTTCTTCTGCCGTGATCGCAATGCTCATTGATTCGCTTTCTCCTTACCTGTTGATTAAATTGCAATAGTCTTTGCAGTCTGAAAGATGGTGGAGCTTTGGCGTGAGCCATGAAGCGTCTTTGTGTTGTTTGTTTGTTGATCTCGGGGAATGATTTCTTTTTTATGGGGATGTAAGATTGCGAATTGCTCCTGTACACGTGAAATCTTGGGAGACTGTGTTTAATAGTAAAAACGCCTGAGTCTGGGATGGAAAAAAGGAGGCTGGTTTTTGCAGTGATCTCAGTTCTTTATCAGAAATGTTATCGCTTGTCAGGACCTCAGACTCCAAGCATTACGTCAGTTTCAAGACACCAACACTATTAATATCAAGAAGCCCTTGCGGAGGAAAGCGCCACCCTAGAGCGCGCTCTCTTAAAGGGACAGTGACCACTAAAAGAGCTCCAGCACCACTCTGCAATTTCGCCATAGACTGCTGAACAAACCCACTCAGATAAGCCATCTAAACTAGAATCGGTTCTCAAGCGGTGATTCGCACTTCTGTTTCGAGCAGAGAAAACAAAGAACAACAAAATCAACGATGCGAAATGTAGTGTAAAGATTATTCATCTGTTTAAAAAAAAAAAAAAAAAGTATTTAAAAATGTTTTAAAATTGTTTATCTATCTTGCTCTTCAGGACAGTTTTGGTCTTGAATAGCAAGTGGCAGCCACATTCTATACAGTAGTAGGGCTTGAATTAAGTGTCATAACAAATTGTGAGTGAGTTGACATGCTGTTGTCTCAAATGAGCTATTGTTAGTATTTTTTGTTGTTTGTCAGTTTGTTTTGTTTTTCTCTATACCGTCAATCCTTCTTAGGGTATTGAAAAAGAGGCATGGCACAAAACCCTGGGCAAAAAAAACACACAGATATTTTTTTTACAGATATTGTGGGGTGAGAACATATTAGTGAATATGTTTCTCTCTCTGATTTTTATGTGCATGTGTGTTTCTTCAAAACTCTCTCGCTGCTCAGCAATGTAGAACTGAAACCAAATAAGCGAAATGAATGAAACACACATTTACTGACAGGTGGTAATTTCTGTGTGGAATAATTAGCAGAACACAGTAGTACAAGTTTTTGACGACTGGTGAGTGTAGCTGGCATGAAACACTTTTGGGAAGTTGACATGTCCTGTGGTGTACTTCATCTAAAATTACTGTAAACAGCATTTCCTGATTATTCTTGCATAATTGTCATATATATGCAGCACTTATGATCCTATAGACTAAATGAAAAATGTGTACACCAATGGATAATTTAATATGATATTAAACACCTGACATATATAGATTTGAACCTAAAATCTTGGTTTAAATTGTGCCCTTGTAGAATGTGTGTCATACTGTGTTATCATAAAAGAAATCTAATCATATGTTTTTATTTTTGTAAGCAAATGAATGTATGTTATGCATTTACTTTATAGGTGTATTTATAGTCTTATAATAATAAAAGGGCATCGTATTTACACTTTTAACATGGTTTTGGGTCCAGGTGCTTTACTTGTACTTGCAGCAACCAACTCTGTCGTTTTTTGCAAAGTTCTGTTCTCCTCCATGACAAACCATAAGTCCAAAGGTCCATAACCACTAGTCCTGTCCACAATAACAACTTCAAGATGAAGCAACCACTTACTGTCAAACACACACACACACACACTAAAGAAAATACTAAATAAATTTGGCAGTAATATTTCCAAATGACGCATTTCTGTCTCTAATGCATTTTACTTTCTATCTATAAAAATATGGCCAACAAAATTAATTTACACCAATTTATCACTAATATTTTACTAGCTGTTTATAATACTAATCTATAGCAAAAGATTAGTACATATCGTTTTAAGTTAAATGTGTACAACGATAAACTTAATTGCTAAGAAATACATTAACATTTAGGAAAGCGTTCTCAGCTGTAAAAGAGAAAATTTGGCATAATTTATCAATTTAAGAAAATATTTTTCAGATACAACTGCATAACCTATATACTTTCCACATTTAAATGAACAGAAAAGGTTTTTTTCTTGCCCTTCTTATAAAAATAACAAAAATCAACTGGATTTGATTTTTAACATTTACAATATTGGTTTCCTGGGGATTAACATGATTTGAAAATAGCATTGCATGAAAAGAGCTGTTTTCCAAGAATACACATATTCTGGGTTTTTTTTTCTGATGAAGCTAGTAAAGCTGGGCCAATTACACATAGAGAAAAATGAACGCAGTTGTGTTCCACCCACTGATTTAAAATATATAATACATATAAAGGCATTAAATTGCATATTTCCATGAACGTTTTTGAGAAGTACCAAACACTATACTCCATTCACACTGTTATGGTTTGGGGGTTCCACATGTGTTCTCTGCCATCGTGCCACCATCGTGAGGTATACAGATGAAACCTTTTTAGAGATGAAACCTGAGAAGTGAAGTCAACGTTGTTTATTTCACATAGAGATATCATGCCATGAGGTGGACGTCACTGAAATATTTTTAGTCCTGGTGGTTACATTCTGCTAGACATATTACATACTGCGGAAGTTGGCGCCAATGCTGTCCCCTATCTGAGCTTGATACAGTTTCAGTGTAGTCTTTCCTCTGTCCATGCTAACAGCCAGACTCATCATGTGTCATATTTAGAACACCTCATGCGTAAGAGACAGCCCTTCATTGAGCTATTGAACGCCTCCTGCAGTACAAGTGTTATAATAAAACACACTTCTACGATATCCGTATTCATCTGTATACAAAGTCACCACATGTGTTTAACAGTAGGCACATCTGTAGGCGATGTACTGACTTGCATATTACATTTAAAACACTAATCTGAGAAAAGTTAAGGAACAACTTATTTTTAGTCTGTGGGTTTGGTTAGTGGTCCCCCCCCCCAGCACCATATATTATTGACATAGAGGCTTAAATATCTACTTCTGTAGCATTTTCTGTGCATTTTAATGGTCTTCCCTAATTAATTTTGTATGTTATAGTATAATGTAGCATTACATTAAAAAACAGTCCTGTTAAACATATTTACTTTTCTCATAGTGCTAGAGTTAACTATATACACATATTAGCGCATATTTATTTTTAGGGTTGAAAAGCATGACAGCTTTCAAGTCAAACTGCTTTATTAATTAAAAATTGATTCCTCACATGTAGAGTGAACAGAGACTAATGTATTTGAACGAAAAAAAATTTACGAACAAAAACTGAATTTTTGATTATGAGAAAAATATCTATATTTTTTTACAATGTCTTGTACCACTGCAATCCCTAAAGACATCTCCTGTGAGCAGCAGAGTTGCATATGTGGCACAAATGTGATTCATAAATGGGCAGTTTTCAATTTTACCATTCGGTTCAACCATGCAGCGTAAATGGAATTTGCAGAGTGTAGCTTCTGAATAAAAGGGAAATTTGAACTGGAAGAACGGCTCAAGGTGATTCTTCTACATTACTTTTGCACTCCAAAGAGCAAAATAAGTGATACATGGAGGGCCAGAATAAAAACAATTTTATACTTGAGTAAAACATTTTTCAGATACATTTCTGCATGAATAATTATATTCTATTTTTTCTTTCCTCCAAAAAACAAAAATAGGAGATGGAAGCAAAACACTTTCACAGCATCAAACGAATAAGACCTGCCATTTGCATTGAAAATAGAGTCTCCAGAACATTTATTTTGTTTTGTTTTTTTTGTTCTTAAAATATTGGAAAGGCTGTTGTGGTCAAAATACCCTAGGAGTAAGTCATGGAGAGCACTGAACAATATTGTAACAAGAAAATAAGGCAAAACAAGAACCAGTGTCATCACTAATTAGAAGATTAGCTAAAAATATAGATAGTTCAGAGGTGAGAACATTTCCGCAAATAAAATGAGACAGAAGCATTAATAGAAAGGACAATGTGGGAATTTTTTGAAAACGATTATGACATTTTTACTGAAAGATGATATTTCTGCACATATAGAGCTCATTAATTTCAGTCAGATAACAAACTGTGTATATGTGCGTGTTTGATTTTTGTAATTATTTCTAGAATTAGTTTCGTTACTTGCTGTTTTAGTATTAAGGCGTAATAAGAATTTCTTGCATGGATGTTAGCTGGCATGCACGAATTTGGTCAAACATTATTAGTATTCTAATCAAATAATGAATTAATAGATCATGCTGGAAAGAGCCTTTGCTTATTGCTTGACCTAAAAAGTTTTTTTTAATTTAGCTTTGGAAAGAACTGTTCATCTAAACATTACAATTCTTTCCTCTTTCATTTCAAACCTGTGTGACACACTTCACAGAACACAAAAATAATTAATTCTGGCTTTGCTGTTTGATCTTTCCCATGCAATTACAATGGAAGGGCAACAAAAACAGTATCATAAAATTGGTCGGTACGACTCATGCGACATATTTCAAGCCTGTACCGGATCAATGAGTCAGTGTGTTAAAACCGGATCAGTCTGATTCATGAACGAATCAATTTGTTTTTCACACAAAGTTATGGTTAATTAAAATCACTTTTTGCATGGAAAATAGTTCTTAAAATTCCTTTTACATTTCTTCTCCTTTCTTCCGTTCCACACAACTTGAGGTCGAATTATTACCTTAGGAGGCCTTTCTCTCCACTGCCTGGTCTTCAATTAAGTTCCTTCCATATTACTAACAGGTCTATGTGGCCGCACTCCAGTAGTTTCTCTCTCAAAGACTTCCTAATGTAAACCTATGTGACTCCAACCAACATATTGTGCCTTGAAGTGCTCTTTTTCTCCCCTTTTTTCTCTCTTTCTCCGTCTCTTTCCCTCACCCACTCACAGAAGTTCTTACACATCCAGTAGATCTTACCTTCATTACACACACAGAGGCAATAACAGAGGATACTAATGGATTTTGCAGCACTTTAAGTGATGAAAAGTGGCTGTGCATTAAATGTTCATTCCATCTTGGGAGAAGATGAGCAAGACTTCAAAAGAAAGTGGTAAAATAAATATTCGAGAGGTTCAGATGTGTAACTGATTGAGCACTATGGAATTCCTCTTAGGTTATCACCAATGCGTGCAGATGAAGGGTTTAATCACCATCTTCTTTTTGATTAGCTAGCAGGTACAGAGTTTCTCTCGTGTTATTGAGAGATTTATACGGCCACCCGGCGATAGATGCTGACAGAGCTTCTTATCTACTGGAATCTGTGACAGTCTGTATCTCCTACTCTTTTCTCAGGAACACAGCGTGTGCACTCATACGAAAGTACAAAGCTTGTCACACCATTTCACGCAATCATGATTATTCAAAATCTGACTCAATCATATATATTGCTTATTTATATATATCTTGAAAATACATCAGGAGATAACAGGATAAGGAAAAGTAGATTGAAAATAAAAAGAGAGTGAGATTGCGCTACGATTTTGAATACATTTTGAACGTAAAATGCTGTCAAATATATATTTATTAAACTACAGGTGATATTTCTTCCCGCAGCTCAAACAGCATGGCACTAACAACACGTCATGGGTTTGATCCAGAGGAAATTTGCTTTAATAGCGGCTGCCAAATGCATAAATGTAAATTTCTCTCTTGAAGTAGCCTACGTTTCTCAGGAGGAATTACATCTAGGTAATTATCTTGAAAGATTTGATACATCTTAAATCTTCATCTTAGATTTAATACATAACTTACAGCCATACAAATGTTGTTTCTCAAAAAACATAATTATTTAACATAAATTATTTTTGGTTAGCCATAGACATAGCCATAGATATTTCTGTAAACTAAAAATTTACAAATAAAATTATTAAAAATAAATATTCAGGTTAAGTTCTTTTTTAGTTCATTTTACACATTTTTATTGAGTTGAATAAATCTTTTTTTATTTTTAATTTAAATGAACTTATTTCGTTTAGTGAATTCCACTGTTAGGTTTTGCAATGTAAGAAATGCACACTGTTTTTGAGCTGATCCTGCTGGTTTCTTAAAGCTATAAAAAGAAACATTTAATCATTATCTACATAATGTTAAGACCTAACCCGGAGCTTAAAACATGATGAACAGAAAGTATAACAAACAATTTGTGCATTCTCATTTGCTCAAATTGCAAAAAAAAAAAAAAATCCATGATAGCGCTTCTATGATATTCATAAAAGGGATGGGAAGATTCCCCGATTCGCTTGGTGCATCGGCTTAAAAAGTTAATGATGCGATGCATCGGTTTAATATGTGTGCATCGGATACAAATTGGCATTTGTATCGCGATGCATCGTGTCTGACGTATCTGCATCGGTAA
>JAUMHQ010000082.1:12433511-12444309 GCA_032361165.1 Enteromius paludinosus
TTTCATGTATCGTATCGTTGGCTATGCATCGAGATGCGTATCGCATCGGCCTCAGCTATGGAGATGCACATCCCTAAAAGAGAAACAACAGAAAGAAAGTATTAAAGGTTTCGAAAAGTGAGTGGGTAATTAATGCCCAAATCTTCTTTTTTGAGGTAATGTACCGCTTTGACTGATCATCAAGCCAGACTGTAGCCCAGGTTTTAATAAGACTGAATTAGGCTGTTCGAAGAAAAAAAAATGTCTCCAGGTGAACTCTTTCAAATATACCCCTCTGTTTTTAGTATCACAGGTCATTATTCTTCTGTGCTCTGCTCAGCTTTATACCTTGTCAGTTTCCTAAACACCCCCCTCATCCCTGTTCAGCAATAACTTCCTCATTTGTAGCCTGTAGGAAGTGGACCTGCTGCTTTAGTGGCAGATCTGTTTGGAGTAGAAGGAAAACAAGTGGAAAAAAGGTGTGCATGTGTCCCCATTTGCAGCGGTTTCTTTCTCTTGGTTAAGCTGCAGGTGACTCATCATTTCCCACCATGCTAATGATACAGGACTGCTGATATGAACATCCAGCCAGACACATTCATCATCCATGCCGCACCTTCCCTTTAATCATTCGTATGTAAAAAGGCAACGATAAATTACATGTTCATGCAACGGCAACAAATAAAACACATTAGCCAGGAATTTGTTCAAGTGAATTAATCTTGTCCTCTCTTTAACTATTACTGATTAGCTTTCATTTATATACTTGACCCACAGCGTGCTGTATGGAATAAAATGAAAACCAATAAACAAAGGGAGTGAGCCACCAAAAAGAAAGTTATTCAGTCAAGGACAGCACTGGTCGATTCGTTTCTGGCATTTCCCCAGTAACAATAAAGAAGTGATTTGCCACATTTAGTATATGACTGCAATAACAACATGTGCATCAAGGCATTTCAAATACCTGCATATATCGTTTTTTCAGCAAAAAGGCCAGTGACTCGACTTTACTGATTTGCAGTAAAGGACGAGAGATGACAGTGCAACTGAGAGTCTGAGTCATACTTCCTGTTATTGTGGCGGTGAAGGTGGTCTCATATCAAAAGGATAGTTCACCCAAAAATTAGATTAAAGTCTTTATTTATGTTTATTCCAAACCTGTATGACTGTATTTTTCAGACATAAACTGAGAACCTGAACTTGTGTGTGTCTAAACAATGAGCCAACCCCCCAAAATTCATATCAATTCATATTAACTGATTTTAAACAACAGCTCAGTTCATATTAAGTAACCTACATTTAAACCATCTTGCTCCAATTTTTTCAAACGAAGCCAAAACAGTTCCCGAAAACACATACTACTGGTGTTTTGCTCATGACTGAATCATTGTGTCAATGAAACAGGAATCAGACTGATTCCTAATGGCTCGCTCATTAAAAACAATCACTTTTCGCCATCTACTAATGTAACTATGTGACTTGCAGAAAGAGTCACAAACAGTGTTGCCAAATTTGTGATTTTCCTGCAGAATTGGGCTACTTTAACATCATTGCCGTGAGTTGTTTTCATGTCCGCGGGTTAAAGAAACCCTCGACCAATCAAACTCAAGGACCAGAGTTTTGTTTATGATTATAGTATTTAGGATATACATGTTTCCTAATACTTCTGAAGGTCTGTCAATGGAAAAATTCACATATATGGGTTTTTGTAGGAGACCAGATGGTGTATTTACAGCATCTACCAGCAGGGGCTAACAGGTCCATGCTAAGTAGCTAAACCTTGACCCCTTTACAGTAACACACTTGCAGAGCCAGGCAGCCTGAGAATCCTGATCGGTGGCGGAGCCACACGTCTGTGTTAATGCACAAAATATGCTCTTAGCCGCCTGCTGCACACGATGAAGCTGAGAAGGGAATTGGAGGGCGTCTTAAGTAGCTGCCAGGCCAGCGATGCAAGACCCTTTCCAACAGTAACCGAGTTAGAGAGGTGATCTGGGACAACTGATATGCCCTCTGATAATTCTCAGCATTACAGGCCATTCTCTCCCCAATTGCTCTCTATCAGTGAAAAGAGAGGGGACTTTTATGTTAAATAAAAATGGAAAGGGAGAGCCAAGATCCATTTAAAATGACATAGTCAATTTTAAAACTAAAGTGTATGATTTTCTTCTGTTAAAACGCGCATTTCAATGTAATATTCAGAGACACCAATAAGTAGGCTGATTTCTTCTAAAATTGTAAAAATGCTCTTCTGTTTCTTTAGCATTGCTTAGTGCTGGTTTAGTGCTGGTAGCTTTAAGGCCCAATCCCAATTCTACCCCTTACCCCTACACTTACCCCTACTCCTCCGTTTGGCGCGTTTACGTGAAGGGGTAGGGGTGTCTCAATTCCCCTTTGATCGGAGGGGTAGGGGTAAGGGGAAGGGCTCGATAGCCCTCGAAACAAAGATTTTTCGGGACCTCACTTCAAACGAAGGGCTAAGAGAAATTTCCAACATGGCGGCTCACTCGAATCTTTGCCATTAATAAGGATTTTTATGACAATTTTTCACTATATGTATATTACCATCGGTCTTGTGTTTGTGTTTACGGTGATGTTCTGTAAAGAGCGTTTGAAAAAAAATCGCTAAAGTTTGCTAGTGGATAGCACCGATTGCACAATATTAGGGAATATATTTTTATGTCATATACCCGGTAACGCATTGTTTTGTTTCTGAATTTTCTAACCCACAATGTACAGAGTCCACAAGCTTTGTTTATACGGCATCCCAAATCTTTTTTTTTTTTTGATTATTTTTGTCATCTAAACATCAAAAAACACTCCTGAACACTGATTTTTACAATTCAATCCCATCCGTATTCATGGACAGTTCGAAATCCAATTCAAATCAGATTCCTGGAGATGCATTTCATACAAGCCAGTCAGAATTCAAGCGTTTTATTGTCACTGTCATACACTTCACACAATAATTACGAAGGCACACACCAAAGCAACAAAATCCCTCCACCCTTTCCCACATTCGATCGTGATGTAAACAGAGGACAGATTTCCTGCTCGCTGCACCCAATAGCTTTCACTTGGGAGCACAACCAAAATGCATATTTGTCATAAAATGACTTCTCTGCCCTTGAACACACAGATATGATTTCTTCACTAGCCAGCAACATTGTGGACAAACATCAGATTTGAAAAACTGAAAAATAATCAGCCCCTGGGACAAAATCAACTTCGAGGGACGTGTCAGAAACTTTTTTTCTTTAACAATAACATTTACAGCATCTGCTGCTTCCTGTCACCTGCAGAAGTTTCCCCTTGTTTTTTATTTCATTCTGGAGGAAGGAAGGATTTTACCTCTTGCCCTGAGCAGACAAAGGCTATTGCACATATATTTCACACAGATTTGTCTGCAGAAACATCCTCCATCCTCCATTTATTGTGTGCGTCATCGCCCAGATTATTTCTTCTTATCATTTAATTTGATAGAAAGTATCAACTGCTGATGTTCTGAAGTGATTTACTTGTTACTCCTAACCCCAATCTACTTTTTATGTCACCTGTTATTGGCTGAAGCCCACCGCCCAGGTGATTGATTTGTGCGCTAGCCTACCCAGTCAGTGCTCTCAGCGCTCACTCTCCTCTCAATGGCCAGAGATTTCCCCAGAGGCATTTTCAGACTCTTCGACTGGCCGCTTGAATATTCCTCATTGCTGTAATTGAAACAGGTTTTCTTGGCCGGCCTCCATTAAATCATGTCTGAGTGAATTCCTTTGTTCTTTGATCCCTGCAATTAGCTCCAGTACTTCATGTCCTGTCAGGAGGTGGAGAATTATTTGATGTCTCACTCTGCCTTCGCCCGCTTCTGTATTGGTCTTGCGGGCGGCTTTGCCCTCTTTTCCACTTTCACCGTTAGCTCTGCGTCTCAGAATGTAATAGGAAAGAAACGAAACATGGGCTCATTTTCCAAGCAGGGCGATTGGAAGAAATATCATCTTTGCAGTGAGTGCCAGTGACTGAGCACAAAATGGATGCTATCCAGTATCAATCACGGGCCACGTTCGAGAGGGAGAATTGCCATCATCAATGTTATATAATGCAGTGCTGCACATCGATGCAGAGCGATTTATGCTCTGTGGTATAGGTATATATATATATATATATATATATATATATATGAACTGTGGTATAGGATACAGCAGGAATGGATTGGTCACTGACACAAAGGAAGAAAGAAAAGAAAAGGAAAAATGTGTTTGCTTGACTTTGTTGTTAGTTTCATATGATTTTGAAAATCATATGATTAACTTACTTATTTACTCATTATACATAATATGAACATTATATTTGTGTGTCTTAAGTTGCTGGGGTATATTTGTAGCAATAGATAAAAATACATTGTATAATGTTTTTATGCCACAAATCAGTAGGATATAAGTAAAGATCATGTTTATCATCATGACTATGCCTCCAAAAACAAAAATGAGGGGAAAAACATGCTCATCATGGAAGAAGTGTATTCAAGCGGTTGCATTTTTAATGTAGTTTTAAATAAATGACCAGATGAGCTTCATGTCATTGACCCATGTGTCAAAGATCTGCAAGGCTGGCAGACATCAAAAAGACGATGTAATCTCCCAGAGAAGGGGGGGGGGGGGGGCTTGCGGAAATGTCTCCTGCACAGCTGTAGCAGGCGGGCATGCGGCCAAGCCAAATATGCAGACCTGCCAAAGTGAATTACGCCCATGAAGCGGAGGATTGTCTTTGCTAGTCCCGCTAGTTACTTGGTCAAAGCATAATTGATTTGAGGCGGGAGGACCTGATTGTTTCGAAAAAACACTCAACCACACATCCAGAATGAATCATAAATTCAGTGTTTCACGCGGTGATACTTCTCCCACATTCAGCAGATAAGGACGGCGACAGAAACGTTAAAACAAACGACACGTTACTTAATGGAAGTTATCTTGATGAATATCTCGCAGAGCTCAGAGACTTTAAGCGCGCTCTGAGACGCATCTCTTCTGATCTATGGGCGTTTTCTGAGGCAACGCATACGGGTGGCTGCCAGAATCGTCCGCTGGCAGACAGGCCAATCGCTCTGAGGAAGCACCGCATCTGACAAACCCCGCTGACTTATCTCTGCTATGGCTCTTCCCCTCCCTTCAAAACACTGGAGATGGATTTTCTGTTTTTAAGAGCTGTGGTCACAGTAAGGCAATACTCTCAGGCACGCAGAGCCTGGCCGCTAGTCACGTCTGCCCTGCTCGCAAATGCAGTTCAATCTTTTGAGACCCTACTGGAAAACTGAACGCAGCCAATTAAAGAGAACACAGGGAGGAGATGGCAAAACCTCATCAAACAAGGGCCGTTCAAAGTCGGGTATTAAAATTTAAAAGAACAGAGCGAGGTGGGGATGTCCGCACATGAAAAGGCAGCGGGAAACAACAACAACAATGAGAAAAAAAGGCCGATATTTGTTCCCATAAACGCTGAGCCGTCTTCGCACGCCCCGCGTGGACCGGCTGGTCACGGTCGTAGCTATTCCCAGCTAATGTCTTTTACAGCGTGCTTCTCGCTGGCCCGTTTGAACCTGCATTGTTATGGGCTGGCAGGCCACAGGCTTCATGAGAGGGCCGACTGATGTCTCTGTGGTCAGTCTGTCTGACCGGGAAGCCCTCTTTTTTAGATTTAGGAGCGGGCTGACTCAAACTTGGCGCGCATCAGAAACCCACAACTTTCCAGCCTAAGGCGACAGAGCTGACCACTACAGCGTTTGCTCGGTCACAGCAGAGCCAGTGGTAGCCATTTGGTGACCGAATGGTGTACTCGACACAGTGTCGCTGTTGTAATAATTACAGTCCGGCAGTTTGTTCGGGGATGGAGAATGATAAAGTTATAAAAGGTCCCGACATTACATTTTGCTAGTCATTTCAAAAGGCACGTACTAAACTCCTTCATCTCGCAAAGAAAGAGCCGTTAGGGGTTCGCAAGAACACAAAGCACAGGAACTGAAGCCACAAGATAATAAGTCATTAAATTGTTCAGAACACTGGAGCACTTACATGACTCAAAAATACATACAAGATCAAGATTAGCCGTTAATACTTAAGAAGCCTGTATGACCTTCACAAACCTGTCACAACAGTATATATATAATCAAAATAATATTTAAAAACAAAACCCAAATTTTTTTTTACGAATATCATTTTTTAAACAATTCATATCAAAACAGGTCCAATGCTGTAGTTCAAACCACGAGCGTTTGTGACGTTGACTGCGAATGCTTTCGGGAAACACCGAATCGTTGAACTACTGTATGCTGGTAACGACGGAACTTGCGACCATAGTAGGCTAACTATGCCTTTGGGAAACGCACCCCAGGCTGGTTTAGCTGATCTGTCTATTAGCAGAAAGAAGGCTGTCAATTAGCTGGCTGACAAAGCAACTCATGCTGGTTAAGCAGGTTAAAAAGTTTGGAAGCATAGTGGATTGCAAAATGTCTCTGTGGGTCTTTTTTTTATCTTCCCATGTCCTTGATTAGCATGACTTCTCTGGGCTTGTTTGGCAAATCAGCCTCCAATGAGATGGATTATGAATAGCTCTGATCTACATTCAGCATGTGAAGAATGAGCGCTCAGGTCTGGTCACCAGTAAAGAGTAATGAACTGTACATACCAGTGGAGCAGTAGGCTGCCCCAGGGATACTTTCACGGAGGGATGGGTTGCAGAAAAAGCCGATGACAGCGTTTCACTGAGGAAAATATGCTTGTTGATTGCAAAATAATCCAGAGCAGATGAAGCGGCAAATTTTCAACTCCTTTAACATTTATCAAACACACAGCCATGTGTCTTGAGCCTTCCTCCTGTCTCAAACACACCCGGCGCTCCAGCGGAGGGATTCACCTGCATTTACACTGCTGTTAGAGAACCAGTTTGTAGTAAAGTATACAGCTGCACTAGATCAGTGCAGTATCTTTCAGCAGGAAAATATCCAATGCATTCCTTTTCACTAAAAAAGTAATGCATCGAACATTAACCAAAATCAGGACAAACTTTTTCTTGTTTTCAAACTTCGTGCAAGAGACATAAAGGCATTGATATACACTATCATCATTTTATTAATCAAGTATGCACTAAATTGATTAATAATGACAAAAAGTTTTTTTTTTTGTTAAAGTTTATTTATAATAAAGATTCATATTTCTAATGAATCTTAAAAATCCTGAAAAAATGCACTGTGGTTTCCAAAACATTTAAAATCAAATAATAATAAAATAAATTATGCAACACAAATGTTTTAAACATTTCAACATTATAATAAATGTTTCATGTCAGCCTATTAATGATTTGTGAAGGATCATGTGACAAGACAGGAGGAATGGCTGCTAAAAAATTAACTATTATAAATATTTAACTATAACAACTGTAATATTCTTATTTTAAATTATGATCAAATGAATGCAGTGGTAAGCATAAGTAAGAATAAATAATAAAATTCAAAAACATTTAAAAAATCTAACTGGCTTTTTGAATTATAATGTATTTTCATAAAACTCATACAGTATACTTCATGAGGAAGAAAATACGAAATAATTTTGCTAAATTAATTTGTTAAACAACTTTATTTCTTTTATTTCTATAATTAACTATGTGCATTTTTAAACTACTAAAAGCAAGTGTTTTCAATCAAATAAAATGACTATTATCTCATGATCAGTACTTAAAATTAACTAATTAATTAATTAATTTTTATTTATTTATTTACTTTTTTTTGCATTTTAAGTGCAAATATAAGTTGTTTTACGTTGGACAGCCCCAAAGAAATTAGGAAAATATACTTGCAGACCACTGTGAACCCCCACTGACCTAAAATACTGCCAATCCAAGACCTGATGTAATCAGTAATATACTGCCTGTACATATACCTCTCTATTATACAACCCAGACAAGTGTTAAAGCATAATGAAACATGCCATGCTTTAAGTAATTTCTACCCATATCAGGTTTGTGCCATCTTTTATCAGTTTATCTACCAAGGGATCAATAGCCTGAACTAAACAGTCTTTGAACTTGAATGACTGTAGACTTAAATAAATGAATGAATCAATAGCAAACAAGATATCGAACAACCCTCCGCTTAAGATTCATTCCACATCCCAGGATCTTAAGCAACCTAAGGACCGTAAGCAATCTGACTCATGCACTTACAGGGTCAAAGCATGGATTAATACAGCCTTGTATCTATGAACATGCTCAAAAGATGATCAGAAATGAAAGGGGACATTTTCCCCAAGCGCATTTCATTTATGAATTTATACATCGAGACACCCTAGTGAAAACATAGCAGTGAATAAAGTATCTCAGACAAGAGAGACTTGAGGAACTGTGATGTTTTCATTTATAAAGAATATTTTTGATTTGCTACATAATCAGGCTATTTTATGAGCCAGACATCAATCTGAGATGTTGCCTCAAGCTGTTGAGGGAGGACGAGTAATTTATACATCATTTGTAGATTTTGATGGCAAAAGCGTTGGGATTCATTTCGTCTCACGTAAGTAAACATACACAGCTAATTTTTTCAACACCTGCTCTCTTCACATATTTTGGTTTTCAAATGTCTCAGATTGAAAAAAATAAATACATTTTGGGAAGGCAAAATGTTTTTACCAGTGACCCTTTATCCACAACACCGTAAGTGGGTTTTATTCATTACAAAAACTGTTGCTTTTAAGAGACCCAGCTTGGGCACTTAAGAACAACATACTCTCAATCCTCTCAAAAGGCCATTTTCTCACCAAACAGAAACGGGTGGTCACCTTTTACTTTTTTAAAGAAATGTGTTGCTATATATCTCCTCACTTCCCCATTGAAAACAACAACATTGCATGAGGTTCCACTACATTGTAAAAAAAAAAAAAATCATTCTAACATTTTATTGGAGTATATTTTACAACAAAAACTATTTCATTAAATGTGTTATTTGTCATTTCTTAGTAATGGTTGGAGAAACTGACCAACTATTTATGAGGGTTAGAAATAAACTGCATTTACAATCAAAGGAAACCAATGAAACGGTCCAGATTTTTGGGCTGCTGAATCACAATTTTTGCATTACCAAACTGAATAAACAATCACAGCAGTCTTTCCAAAAAGTTTAGAGAACAAAATACAATAATGCTATAATGGACAGATGACATGATAAAAGTATGTTGGTCGACCAGCTAAGCCAGCAGCACACAAGCACTAACCATCTTAGACTTAATCACATCCAAAAATATGTGTGTGTGCAGTGTATATTTATTAAGTATATATAAATACACACACTTGCATGTATACATTTCAGAAAAATACTTTATGCTTATATATTAACTATATTTATTTATATTATAAATTATATGTACATAAATATAGATGTAAATGTGTGTGAATATTTTAAAATATATACTGTATGTGTATAGTGTTTATTTAGTAAGTGATTAATCGCGATGAATCATTTGACAGCACTAAAGAGAATACATTTCAAATACATTTTGAAGTACAGTGAGCTGATTGAATTTAGAATAATGGCAAATCCGGATTTGTAACACACAATATGCTCTTACTTGCAAGATACGAAGATTTAAAATATCAAAGGTGATTCATCCATCCATCAAACGTTCTTCAAGCTGCTTTGAATTGTAAAGCGGGTTTGTTATATTTACAGATAAACATAATTTCATCCTTTGAGCTAAATGGCTCCTTTTCATCTTCAAATGTATGTGTATGTTTGAGAGCAGACACTGATGAATGGTTTAGCTGGGCATTTGTAACTCACAGGAGCACGGAGTGAGGCTGGGGCCTCTTCAGAGGAAATTCCAGCTAGGTTCACAAACTGTCATTAACTTCATCCATCTCTGCCCATTCGCTGCGACCCACCATTGCAAGCAGTCACGACAACAATGCCAATGTGGCTTTCCCATAAAATGACATAAAACAGAGAAAAAGCGAGGGAGGGAGAAAGAAGAGGGAAAAAAGACATAGCGGGCCTCGAATTACAGGCCCAGAGCAAAACTGATTGTGCTCAGATCTAAAGGGAGCTTGAGGCCAAACTTCATCTTTAACTTATTATGTATCCAAGAGGAAAACCACATCTCAGAATGCCAATGTTGGGCTCTGACATTTGCTTCTGTCTTTATTTACATTCTAGCTTTGACGAGGAAAAAAAAGAACTCTTTTGCAGGCAATCCAGTTTCCCACTACAGTTTAAATGTAAAGAGCCGAAGACATGGAATCCAGAAATCAATAATAACAATTTACAAAACAACAATTTTAGACAGACTCTGTGGCATTTGCTTTGAGCGCAGCATCAAAACGGATTAATTTTTTCATATCTTGATCAATACAGCGGCCTGTGGATAATGTATTTCAAATTCAAGCACAGCTTCAGAGGCATTTTGTGAGCTTTAAAGTAAATCCAAAATTAATATCAAACTATGACATTAGTCTATTTATTTATTTAAATAAACTATTTGAAAATAAATGTATTTATTATTGTGCTTTTACTATATACTAGTGGTGGGCCGTTATCGGCGTTAACGTGCTGCGTTAAAGCGAGAATCTTATCGCTCGATAAAAAAAATATCGCCATTAATCTATTCCCAAAGTTGGGTTGGAGTCTATACTACAAGCTATGGTGACTTTCACCTTTAGCGTGGATGTATAGCCGAATTACACCGTAGCCTTATTCAGACGGGACTAGTTTTCAAACTACAGTACGTGTGAGCTTCGATCCTTATCACCTGTCGTCCGTGATCTTCATATACCGTTTGGAATGCATTGG
>JAUMHQ010000082.1:12459089-12469999 GCA_032361165.1 Enteromius paludinosus
GCCCCGTTATCTATTACCAAGCCGGGTGCAAATTGTTTTAAAAATCGTTTTTTTCTCCCACCCCCCACGAAAAAAAATCGAGATACGAACCGAATCGTGGGTTTGGTGTATCGTTACAGCCCTATCACCATCATTTTTTTTACATATGTACACACATAATGCATATTTACATAAAAGTTTTTGTTTACAACATATATGTGTGCGTACGGTGTATATGTATTGTTTATATAAATAAACATACATGCATTTATTTAAGAAACTGTTCTATTTATATATTAAATATATTTATATGGAATATAAATCATACTGATATAAACATATACATGTAAATACATGAACTGCATGTGTGTATTTATATATACAAAATAAATATCCACATTGTGTAAACAAAAACTGATTTTGGATGTGATTAATCGTTTGACTAATACACACACACACACACACAAATATATCTATATCTATATGTATAGATATATGTGTGTGTGTTTATATCGCTAATATATACATTTCATATAAGTCAGTTATATGTAATTTTGACATTTTTACTATACAAATCAAAGACATCCAAATGCGAATGCTTTTCATCCGTTCTTATGCTTTCTTTGCATGAAAATGTAAATATGCTGATAAAATCAAGTGGAAAAGTTTGAGATTTTTTGCATTTTCAGAAGCTTAAACTATCAACAAAGTTGAATCTTTGCATGAGTTGCATTAACAACATCTATGGAGGTCCTTCATAAAGGGATGTCACGTTTTTGTAGTCTAGTTTTGATTAAGAAAACCTAGATCAATTTGTGTTTATACCGGTTTACACGTGTGCTAATTGGTGCCAAAACAGTTCAGATATGTTTGTTGTCACGATGACTTGGGAGAGACCATGAGGACGACAGAAGTTAAACATCACTGAACAGCGCACAGCAGGCCAATGTTAATAAAAGTGTTCTGGCTCACTGTACCTCAGTTTGCTTGCTTAACTAAGAAGTACGTATAAAAAGAGAATGAAGAAACAGACTATGAAGGTCATGAATGCTCGGGGGATATAATCCTCTGCAGAAGAGACAGTGTTGCCCTCACTGCAGTCTGTAGGATAGAGAGACAGAGAGAAAACATGTTTTAGATGTTCTTTGAGGTTTCTGGGAAACGCGATAGGGCTGGCAAACATGCTACCCAGAAGCAACCCCCCTCAAACTGGGCCGAACAAAGCGGAGGAGTCTCACAGTGGAGCAGTGGCAGATGGAGAGCGTCTACTGCATTCAGATTTCCTTCTTCATTCTACCTCCATTTTACTGCAATTCTATTGAAAAACACAACTTCTAAAGTCTTCTTATGGCCCATAGAAAAACATATTACTGCTGTCACTTTGCATTTGTTGAGACGTGTTGCTGTGTTTGTGAGGCAGCCTTGAGCGGATATTCCTAAAACATTCTGATTGAGGTTCTGTTTCCTAACACCATTACTCATAACCGTTCAACTTCTGCTACCGGTTCAGCTTGAACTGCTTCACACACCCAACTAACTCAAGGTTTTGTGGATGTTTACAGTCTGTTCACACTGAACCTAAAAATGCAGTACCTATATTTTTTTTCATACATTAAAAATTCCAACCAAAAAGATTCAAGCTTGAGGTCATTTGTCCGAAGCTGCTGCAGCCACACTGTAATTCTGTCAAAAATATTATTTTGATTAATGTACATAGCAGATACATTACTAAATGGGATCATTTAGCAAGGATGCATCAAAAGTGGCAGTGACTTGTAAATTGTTACAAATTATTAATATTACAAATATCATCAACCGAACACAAACAAATTACAAAATACTGATTTTAACATTGATGATAATAATAAAATGTTTCTTGATCCCCAAACACCAGTGAAGGGTAGTGCTTGTTGTTTGTCGTTTCTCCATTTACAAATCCAACCTGATGTTATGTTTATGAGGCGCAATGCAATGCCACATGTAATAAGTCATGATTATCAGTAATTATGTCTCCACTGGATGCAACAAATGCCTTGTTTTTTTGGTGTTGTAGCGCTGGGGCGTGGCATCGCATTATGGTAAGGGGGTAACATTCCTACCAAATGCTAGAGGTATTCAGCCAATCACAGTGTACTGGATAGCTGGCCAATCAGAGCACACCTCACTTTTTTAGAACGATGAGCTTTGTACAAATAGAAACTAGAAACAAAAATGTACAGTATGTGGAAAATAATGTGTTTTTTGAAACATTTAATCCCAAAAATGATGCTTCATTAGCATAATTATTTTTGGCAAAGTGTGTGAAAAAATGTGTTTTATTTTTGGTCACAATTGTGACCGGTGGTATAAAGCTACAAATGAAATCATTTTTATATATCTTAGCACAGCTATTTTAAACTATTTGATCACCTTCTAGGGTTTGCATTATGCATAAACAACATATGCACATTGATATGAACAGTGAGATAAAGAAAATAATAATAAAAATTAAATTCAATAGAAACTGCCATTGGATTTGTATTGTCTAGCTAAGTTCTCACCGGTCACTAGTGTGACCATCAAGATTTTTTCCACTCTATGACCACACTCAACAAAAATAAATATATGTGAATTCATATATTAATACTAGACACCCTAAAGATAATATGTACCAGAAATCTATGTCATATCTTTATGTTAACATACTTTACTAGCTTTTCGTTTTGATGCAGTTATAATTTTCTCAAGGTGCAAACAGGAAATAAACTGCTCTGGTCATCTGATAATTTGCACTAATTGTGTAAAACTTTACATATTTAATTGAGACCCTTTATTTTTTCCATAATTGCAGGAAGTGCACTAAAAAGTCCGTCAGTAAGGTTTTAAGAGCTTTATAAATGAAAAAAAAAATTACGGTCACTATTGTGACCGGTGGGATTAAACGGGTTAAACCACGTGACCAAATACACCAATGACACAAACTAATGTTCATTTTATCAACATTATATGACCACTTTACAGTAAATAACTTCAACCTGTGGTCAGTATAATACATCTAAAGAAAAAAAAAACATACCAACCTTATGCTTTTGAACAAAGTGTAAATGCAAAATATGGTCATAGCCAAAAGTCCAAGTCAAAAGTTTGATTCCCAGAGAATGCATGAGCTGATAAAATTATAACAATTTATGCAATCTAAGACTCTTGATCTGTCAAATGCTTAAATACAGAAATAAAATGACTGTGCTTTCAATGATTGTGGCGTATTACTTGATTTCCAAAAGACTGAAGAAATGCTTAATTATTTGCTTGTTTGAGTCATTGCTTCACGGATTTACACAATATCAAAACAATATCAGCATTTATAACCACAATTTCTTATCATGGTTCAACAGCTCAGGCAAATCCCTCAGTGCCCACCGGGAGACAGTTGACAATGTAACGTGGAACCTCAGAAATAAGCTACATTTTTTAAAAAGCATTATTAAAATGAAAAGACATAAATAATTGTAGAATGCTGGGTATTTTCTATTTAAATGACAATAGTTTGTTAAAGCCGATTGCACAAGCTGAACTGAAACTCTACTGAATATATCTGCAGAACTTCTAGACAGCTCAGGAGAAGGACGAGGCCTTCCAAGGTAACACCATTGTATATTTTGGGACATTATTAGCATTCACACACATTAGCTGTTTGATTTCTACTAATGCAGCCTTACTGGGCAAGAATCCTCATCTTTATTCATAGCCATTCTTGTTCCTCCCGTCACATTGAGAAACATTATTTCAGCCAATTCTTTTGATAAAGAAAAGCCTGCTATATCACTTCTGTCATGCCATTGTGTCTCTATTACAGACATTTTTCCCTCTTCTTCTTTCATATTCTCCAGTGTTACAGAAAGCTGATGCAAAACATCTTAATCTCAAGCTTTCCAGCTCAACAGATCTCACATCTCAATAGATACAGCTCTCTCTGCAAAGCATTTAATTACTTTCTAGCAATGCTCACAGAGCTAAATTACTTTGCAGGTTCCTTTGTTATTGGACCGGCTGCAGTAATTAGCCAAAGATTTTATCTGTTGGTTATGCATGGACAGAATGGACCAATTCCAAATGGCACTTTTGCACCCTAGAAAGGGCACTGCAGAACTCATATAGTTGTTCCAAATGAATATAAGCAACTAGATCCCTTAATGTAGAAGCTAAAATCTGTAATCTGTGCAACTGCAGATTACTGCATATTTTAAATAAAAAAACTACTTGAAATATTAATAAAATGATGTGACTTTATGTGACTTTGTTTTAAGTGTATTTTAATAAATTTTTAATTTAAATGTACTTAATTTTCATTGCAATTATAATAAATGCATTAGGACCAGAGCTTTTAACTGCACTTTTTAAACATGGGTTCAAACAAAGCATTTGTGCGAAAATCCGAAAATTATTGTACACATTCCTGTATGTTTTTTGCATGACCTATGACACAAACGGCACAATATTAATGCACATGTACTTTTTTATTTTTGAATAGCATTTCTATATGACTTAAGAAAACTACTTGACATTGAGATCCAGTTGTTCGTACTAAATCGCGTTTCCAAAATTTGATTTCAAACCACAGAAAAATAGATTCCATGTGGAATTTTAAATCAGATAGTCAAAAAAATCTTTTGTGTGTGTGTGTATGTGTCCAAATTTAAAGTGAAATGTTGAAGGGTGGCCAAAAAACCCATTCAAATATTCCTTGACATTAAAAACAGACATCAATAAACACTGGCCCACATACAGTAAGTCAATGATCCTTTCACTGTGTATTGCATAAGCCAGTGACCCCTCCTTGGCAAAGTCCATTATCAGCTGAAAGAGTCAATGAAGAGATTGAAAGGCTCCACGTGACCTATGAATGAACAAATAAATAAACGCAGACCCTCAGGTTGCCCTTTTCTCCAACACTTATCCTAGATACTAGTCATATTGATTATCTCAGAACATGCTGACAGATACGGCACAGATCCGCGATCATATTCAGCAGCCTGCAGGAATATCCTCATTGTTTTCAGACAGTAACTGCGAATGAAAGATAAGGAATTATTTCAAAAGCACATCATTACAGCATTTGGGTTCAATTTGCTGATCTGTACATAAAATTCGGAGCTGCTTGCTGATAGTCCAGAGTGTATGATGTACCTCCCCGGTATTAATCACACTATTACAAGCACAAATACAGATGGCACGTTACTGTAAGACCCAAATAGGACACACATGCTCGCTGATGCTCACTGAGATCTCTCGGTAGAGGCCCCACAACGGCCCACATTCGCGTGTAAAGACATAAAAGTGTTTCATTTCTGGAATAAATTGAGTGGGACTGAATGAAGACAGATTTCGGTGTTTTTTCATCCTCAAATCTTGCAAAAAGCAAAGTATTTTTAGAGGGAGACTCCGCGTGAGCTCAACGGTTCTAAATTAGTGTAATTTGTGAGAGGGTTTCTGGTTTTCTGTTTATCACGTCTAAAAGCTGACCTACATTTACATACAGTTTCACTGGATTTATTGAGTGTCAAAAATTATTTAGAAGAGTCATGCAGTATCATACAACAGACAAGTAGTATAAACTGTGTTTAATGAGAAAAAACTGAGAAACTAGTTACCAGATGATGGGGGGGTATGTTTTAATTTCCAACTATATTGCTGTTGTTTCCAAGACTGTCATGTCCATCATTTTGAAGTAATATTCATCCTGTAAACAAAATATAACAATAAAAGAAACTGTGGCATCTGTTCATGATAAACAAAGAATTGATTTAGAACATTCCAGAACGCAATAAACTAAGTAAAATTGGAATAAGCGAACATTTGAAATTAATAAAACGTACATTAACAAAAAAAGATTACTTTGAAAATCAAGATTTACGGAATTAAAGATGTAACATGCATGCAATTTGGTAAGCATTGCATGATGCAGAATACAAAATGTGTAACACATGCACCTTTTCATTTTTATGAAAAACACTTTCCAATAAATTAAATATTCATTAATAAAATTACATTCTTTTAATACATTTAGTTTTTTAAGATTTTATTTATATAAACCAAAAGAAATGTACAATTATTATTATTATTTATTACATTTGTATATTAAATATATTACAAATTTATCAATTAAATTATAATGTATTTTACATATTTGTGTTAAATGTAAAATCAACAAGCCTCAGCATTTATTAACTCAAGCTCTTAACTGCTTTAATTAAAGAATTAAGACATTGCTGTTTTCATTCATAATTACATTGAAACAAATGGTAGCTTATCAAAGTTCTTCTCTCTTTTTTTGGTGCAATAGACTGTGAAACTTTTACAGTTAAGTCAGTTCTCGCTGTCTCTGTTACTTTCTGCTTTTACAAGCTGCTCAACACAAAGGCGTTACAGAACAGCAGATGTGCTGGACGTGACCCCCTGTACCTGCTGCTGTGTGCGCACAGACAAAATGTATATCTCCGTGTGAGATATCTGTATGTATACTGTATGTCGGCTTGCAGGTGTTCAGCCCCATTTACACACATGCACTTACAAGCATACACTAAACAACCCATCTATAAAGAGAGCTGTGTTCTATCAGTGTCACGCTGGGGAGGGGTTGATGTAATATTATGATTTTTTTTCCCCTTCCTTTCCGCTAAATGGCACAAACTCAGGCTGAAAATGTATTCTCATGCGTGAAATCTCCCACAGACTGTTACGCTTAGATGGACATAAATTATTCACAGTTGCCCCCTGCCCCTGTTCAAAAAGCTTGGGGAATAATCTTAATGCGAGATTTTCATACGCTATAATTCCAACTGTCTCGATTATGTCAATTAAAAACAATATAGGAACCTAAACCCGCACTTTGACTAAAGTCATTCTGCATTCTTAGCAGTAACGGCACGGGAATTATCACACAGAGTTAACAATTTCAAACCCGATTTATTTATTTCAAAGCCCTGCCTCCAATGCATTTCAGGCTGGGTTTAGTACAGAGGATCAATCTGTCGCAGGCCTTTGAAGCAGACACTGCTCTTAATGAGTTGCAGCACAGCATATGGTGTAATGCATTTCAGTTTCCAAAGAGCGTCAGACAATATGCCACATGAAAGCTCTGTGTCCAAACTAAAAGCAGAGGGAAGCAGAGCCTAGCAGGCACGTAGATTAAGACTGGGCACAATTACTAAACAGAGAGAGGCAGATTAGAAGTGATTTTCTGTGAGGCAGTGTTTACATTAGGAGTATAAGCATTCAGATTTAGAACTGTTTGCATGGCAGAATGACAAAGCCTGAGAAACATGTGGAACGTGCCGCAGAAAACATGTTACTGCACTCATACAACACCTATTATGGAACGATGGACAGATTTATAGCCTAACACAAGATCCTCCGTGGTGTAAAACATTCATAATGGGTTTGTACCGTGTCTGCGCAAATGTTTACATTGCCTGAAACATCATGCATTATGCAGAAAACAATTAAAAGCAAAACAAAAACATATTATTATACAACAGGTGTTTGTTTATTTATTAATATGCACATATTTTATGCATAAATATATCAAATTAGAATTATATATATATATTTAAACATCATTTTATTTTGTTTCATATAAATCTTAAAAGTATATAGTCTGCCTAGACTAAAATAAACATAAAAATAGTACAATCATCCAACAGATATGATTAATACGTTTTTTTTCAAAGATATAACAGTGTAAATATTTAGTTAATATGTTTTGTTATTTTGTTTGTCTTTACATTTTGTTTCATACTAACTTAAGAGTATAGTATAGTACAGAAACTAAAATCAAGCATGAAAAAAAAAAAGTATTATCATTTACAACATAAAAAATTTTATGTAATATCTTGTTTTAAAAACAGCTTTATTTTATAATTAGCTATTGAACTGTATATCAATTTAATGTCTTTGTTGGTTGGTATCAACAATGGTACAGTAGCTATAACTGCGTATTATAAGGTAATACGTTTCTATATCATAACGTGGCAGAGCTGCTGCAAATGCCTACTGCAAGAACTGAGCTCACAGACATATACACAATAAACTTTGCCGTTTACCAAACTGCCTGAGTGCAAAGAAGAAAAAAATCGTATAGAGATTAAGCTGATCCTGGAATCCCATCCCACCCACATCGACTCTTAAAACTAGTCAGATGGATTTCTGAAGTGGATGTGGCAAGATTTTTTAAAAAGAGTTCTCATTGCCATGTTTATTGTGGGATATGTTTGTTTTTCATTGCCGTAGATTATCTTAAATTATTTTACACATGTAAGAAATTTAGGGAAAAATAGTGCAGTTTTGATCCAGATTCAAACCTCAGATGTTTTCTGAGAATAGGCTCGCACTGGTGATTTGCCTTCGATTCATTTTATCTCCAGACCCCTTATGGCTGAATATTTGTCACGGTAGATTTCTGTAAAAAGCCCACGGTGGACTTAAAACGCTACTGCTGCTCCGCCGAGTCTCCCCGGCCCTGTTTATTGGGCAATCGCCCATTCCTTTATGAAACAGTAGTGCCCTTTGTGGTACAGAAACTCATACTGGATTTGTCTGGCAAGACATGTCCAGCACACGCCCCATCAAGGGGAGCACTGTGGAAAATCCATCTGGCATTTTCTGTGCTCATAACAACATTGAGCCAAGTGCAAATTATCTAAAAAAAAAAAAATGTACAAAAAAAAGAGAGGGGGGAGGTTCAGTGCAAACTGTCTGACTTTGGTTGCATGTGCACGCCGAGGGCCCTTTCCCGCTCTCCTTATTACGTGGAATGAGACGTATGAAGGGAAAAACGCTAATCAGTGAACCCGAATCTTGCGAATTTTGCAACGTCTGGAAAAAGCCCTGTGAATAGCCATCTTGAAAGTCTAACTTCACACATTGGCCAGATTGTAAAACGGATAAATCGCCTGCCAACCCAACAGACCCTCCTCCTTTTCCCTCCCCCTCAATATCACTCAGACTGGCTGAAATAGGTTAGGCATGGAAGTCATTTCCCCTCTAGGTGCTCCAGCCCTGCTGTCCAGACTCAACAAGGTCCTGAAATATCATTAACATCTGATTTTCGCCAGCGTCGTACAAGCGGCTCTTTGTTCCCCTCGCACTAGACGGGGGGAGCGCCTCTACATTACCATATCACCAATGTAATTACACCTATTAGAGTGGAGGAATATAGAATTTATTCCCTCGTTCCCTCCATCTCCACTCTAGCGCAGAAAAACGGCGTGTGAATATACCTATTGTGCACATTTCAATTTCAGAAAGTGGTGTGGTATAATGCTATATAAACATTACCTCACCTTAACTCATAGCAGAGACCATTTGAGGCAAAATAGACTAGTTAACTTAATGACCCGCACAATCAAGCCTTTATGCCTCTGCCATCACGGGTCGAAAAATGTTCCCATCTTTCTGTGGTCAGAAGTCACTGTGATGAAACAGGAGGCGGCGGTGAGCGGGGCGGGCATGACTGGTGAATAGTCTCAGCTTGTGCCAAGAGTCCAGTTAAGTGTCACTCGCAATTATTTTTACTTATTGCCGCTGTTGCTTTGTGCCCCTTGTGCCATTATGCTCCAGGGTACAAGCAAACAGCAGTCGCATTTCTGTTTCCTTTGACTTAATGCGTCACAAAACTAATAAACCTGTTGTGAATTTCGCCGCTGTCACTGCGTGTACGCTTTGGGAATGATTCACGGCAGATGAGTGCTGATGCCAGGCTTATAAAAACCTACATCCCGTTTAAACATTCCTTCAAAATGTTGAGCAACAATACATCTTTCTTTCCCCCTGTAAACAAGAAGCATTTCTCTAAACCAGTTAAAGAGAAAAGTAGTGTGTACCGACACCGGATTGGACATTACATAATTAAAATGACATTTGCAGGAAGGCGGTTCAGAAACATCACAGCAAATTCCTGTGGTTGTCTTATTTTAGTTCAACATACCCGAGCCTTG
Source organism: Enteromius paludinosus (assembly GCA_032361165.1). NCBI lineage: Eukaryota > Metazoa > Chordata > Actinopteri > Cypriniformes > Cyprinidae > Enteromius > Enteromius paludinosus. The sequence goes on from JAUMHQ010000082.1 coordinate 12,469,043, forward strand.
GAAAAAGAAATGAGCAGGTACCCTGTTAAACTGACATGGATTTCATATATATATGTTTATATGTAATGTAATGTCCCAATTTTTCTGTTTATCACCAACCTGCTTCACCTGTTATTTGGCAAAGAGAATGTATGCGATCAATGTTTATTTATAATTGCAGCAACCAAAAGGTGTAATTCTGCCTAATATTTCAAAAGAATTTCCTGTTCGGGGATATCTGCATGCCGTTACAGTATGTAGGCCAGGCAGTGTTGCTAGATGAGACACACCCGACATCACAGCCAGAAAAGTGATTGTCTGTCCTAAACTACTTCTATACATGCCCTGTAGGGGGACCAGATCAAGCCATGATCAGGCAAGGGGGTTGTTTGTACCTTTTGACCTCAACCTGTGTTCAGTAAAATCAACAGCTGTGGAAAGGAAGGTTACTACAACCCGAGTTACCCTAATCAAGCGCTGCAGGCAAGATATGCAAAAATCAGTAACAGCATAGAGGATGCCACAAAGATTCCATGTACTGTATACATATATTAGACCCTGCTGGACCACAAAATGAGTCATAAGGATACATTTGAACAACAATCTACAAATCTAAACACTGAGAAAAATCACCTTTTAATGTTGTCCAAATTAAGTTCTTAGCAATGCATATTACCAATCAATAAGTTTTAATATATTTACAGTAAGAAGTTTACAAAATATCTCCTTGAAACATGATCTTTACTTACTAGATTACTTACTTACTTACTTAACTTCCTGTCCTAGTTTTTTTTTTGTCATAAAAGAAAAATCTATAATTTTGACCCATACTGTGTATTTTTTGCTATTGCTATAAATATAAACCCCAGAGAATAAAGAATGGTTTTGTGGTCCAGGGTCTCACACACACACACACACACACACACACACACACGTTGGTTTTTGTGATTTATGAGGACTCTCCATAGACGTAATGAT
>JAUMHQ010000082.1:12477762-12488011 GCA_032361165.1 Enteromius paludinosus
ACGGCCCACCACTAATATATATATATATACACATATACATACACACACACACACACACACAAATAACATGAGAAACACTTTTCTTTTTTCTTAAGACTTGCAAATAGCCTGAGAGAGGTTTATCTTCAATGTACATTTTTACCATTTATACCAACAAGTATTTATAAGTAATATTTTCATGTTAATGTCTAATACACAAGTATGTGGCAGGCAAGGAATTTACCAATTCACTGCACACTAATTACTCTTTATCCATTGAACATTTGGCCATCTAAGCACATACACTGCACTTTACATGAACATGACCTGATGAGAATAGCTGAATTCATTTTGTTAATTGTTAATCACTTGTTAACCACAAAACAAATAATGGCTTTCAAGAAGACAACAGGGAGCAACTTCTAACACATAACAAATCGCCATCTAAGATTAGGCACTTCCCATGAAAGTGAAGCTGATTAAAATTATTAAAGGTTAAAGGAGGATCTGGCTCCTGGAAGAAATTAAGATAGAGAGAGTAAGAGACCAAGAGTCACTACAGGACAGGGTTTTTTCTCCAAAAACATATTCATTAGTATCACAAAACCAACATGCAAATCTCCACCACTTGAAATACTATGACTAAATACGTACAAGAACACGAACAGAGGAGCCATCTGGCTCCACATTTGGAGGATTCTCTTTCCTGTTTTTCTTTTTTATCTGGAAACCATTCTCTGCTTCTTTTACGCCTGGCTGCTTGATTGCTGTGGAGAGTCAGATTAAGCCACTAGTTAAGGATGTCATCCAACGATGAGCCAAGTTCTCAATGCGTTTACGTTCTCTTTAGGTTCAAACAGCACTGACATTAATAACACATCTTGCCATGCAAAATATGCACATAGGAAATTAGGGTCTGCCTGGAGAAAAGCAAATCTCTAAACTGGGAAAAGACAGAGGGAATTCCTAATACATACTTGTTTGTAAAATTAGAGCACCGAACGGAACAGAAGGTTTTGTAATGAAGTGTGCTAGTGATCAAGAGCATCTGATTAGGAGCACTATTTAATTCATTTTTAACTACTGTTTTTGAACCTAACTTTACCATCACTTCTAAAAAAAAAAAAGGTTCTGTACTTCTAAGGTTCATTTCGAGAAGCATTTTGGGATTCACAGAGTAAGATATAAGTTGCTATAAGCTTTTTGTGGACTAAAAGTTCTTCATAGATGCTGTGTTCATTGAAATGTTCTTATTGGCTGGCAGATGCTACAAAAGTGAGTGTATATAACTGACTGTAAGCTAGAGAGAGCACATAGAAAATAAAATAGGAGTACAAACAAGATTAATTTCAGTGTTCAGCTACATTAATCACAAAGAGTAAACAGAATGAGCGTACTATACTAGACCTGTGTAACATTAACCAAATGAATATACTAACCAAAAGCGAGAACGAGAGGTTTTATATCATGTCCACTATATTATATATTTACAAAAAATGACATAATTACAAAAACAGTGTCCTTCTGTATCGGAAAGTATACACTTATTAGAAATACGGATTTACATACATGCATTAAAAAAATGGTTATTCACCTGAATATTTGGATAGTAGGCATGTAACGTGAAACATAAGAGAAGCCTTTTGATATTTTATTTTATGTTTAGAAATATATATATATATGTGTGTGTGTGTATCATCATCATCAGTCGGCTGCAAATATTATGGGTTTCCAGGTGTCAACCAGCTTGCACCATTCCGTTCTGTCTCTTGCTGTTGTTCTCATTTCGTCAACTGTTGGCGGTGTCTCACTGTTGATTAACTTGCCTATGTACGGCAGATAGAGAAGTTTTGGCCTACCACGCTTTCTACGTCCGTGTCTTTCGATTTGTTGATAGAGAACGTACTTGTTAATCAGCTCGTGGTCTTGCGCAGACAATAACCGATGCATCTGAACTGCCTCCGTTGTATCTGGAGGTCCAGAGGGTCTATTCCGATCTTCTGGTAGATTTCTGCATTTGAGATCGTTTGATGTTGAGCATTACTCTGTAGCAGTTGGTGGCAAAACTATTGAGGCATTGCTTGAGCTTTTCTGTTAATATCCAGCTTTCGCAGCCATACAGAAGTATAGATAGCTGCTTGGAAAATGTTGTTTTGAGACCAGTTAAATGGCCCTATTTCAGCTACTTTTACTTTCACAAAACTTACTAACCACGCATAATATTTTTTTTCCTAAAAAATGCAAACATGTTTGGTCACATATTATTGTAGAACAGTTTGTGCTGATTACAAGAAAAATACAGGTTGTAATAATATGTTATAAGTAGCTGAAAAAAGCACAAAAAGAGAGAGAGAGAGAGAGAGAGAGAAGCAATACTTATTTAGCAAGTGGTAGTGTTATACATTTTAATACCATTTTTATTTATTAGTTCCTTTAAGCAGTTCTGCAGTGTGTCAAATACATTTTTACAAACATAAATAAATGTTTTGTGCACTTGCAAAACTAAGTTTTATTGAATTCAATTATTCAATAAAAAAACTGCAACAAAAATGGTTTTAAATAAAGTATGAAAAGATCCTAAAAGTATTTCATGCCAATTTAATACATGTCCACATTATACGAATCTCACAGCCATGTGAACACTAACAGAAGAGATGGTTTTAATCATATAACAGTGTCTCCTCACATGAGGAGCCTGTGCCCAAATTAGGTGTCGGCCTGTGCACGAGAGAAAGAAGAATGCGTTACATCACAGACGGTGACAACGTGGGCACGGCTGGTGGAGTCTGGCTGCTGTGAGTCTCCAGAGATTTACCCTACGTCTGGCACGAGCACATCAGAACTGGATGATCTGCCTTTCCCATAAACGTCTCCGCCCACCCGCTCTCCCTCCCGGTGCCGGACAGCGGGGGTGTCAGGGATGGCACGTATCTCATCAGTCACGCTGAGCTCGGTCTGCCAAGACTGCGCCCGATGGAGACGCAACCTTTTTTCTCTTCCTCCACCCTAACACCCTCTTTCCCTCTCGCTTTCCTCCCTCATCCAACTAGCTTTGCTTTTTAATGCTGATGTGTTTCCATACAGTCTATTGTCTGCCAGGTCACGTGTGATAGCAAGAGGGAGAGTGCAAGAAATAGAGAAGGGAAAAGGATATGTTATACCCAGTATGTTAAATTCATCTTTCTTCATTCTCATTTTGGAGCAGCAGACGGCCAAAAATCGCACTCAGCTACTTCAGGCTGCCTTTTAACCCCGGCCAACTGGGCTGGGCCTACAGGCATCAGAGGACTCAGATGGAGTGGAAAGCCGTCGCTCAGCCCCTAATTTGTTTACGTGGCGATTTTACTCATACGAGAGCTAAAAACGCGAGGGCTCGGACTTTCATCTCGCTCACCCCAGCTGACTTTACCACAGACGGCCTGTAGTTTTCAACAGCCGCAGTTACTTGCGCTGTAAACACACGCACATCTTATAACATCAGAGACCGAGATAGACAAACCACTGGCCACTGTCTGCCAGGAACACAGAGGAAACTCGAGAGACTTTCAGCGACCGTATTATATGACACATAAAGACACCTGATGCATATACAGTGGGCTCGAAATTGTCTGAAGACAATGTAAAAAGGTAGAAACCACTGTATTTTATATCAATGCAAAGAAACTAAATTTGATCAGTTCTGAGGGATTTTTCAATTATTTTTAATCAATATACTCGAACAGAGTAACCATAGGTGTAGTTTCTCATTAGTTTATCACATTAACTATCATAACTTAACATGTCTGACAAGTTTAACTACTGTATAAAGCCTATAACATATTTTTTTCATGTTGAAAACCATATCTCTATTGATGTATAATTGCAAATTTAACCAACTTCTTTCTGCAATTTCTTAACAATGTAGTTTGCTTGTAAAGTGGCTTTTTATACTGTTGCAATAAAAATACATTTCAAGAATTTCTATCTATTCAAGAATCCTGAAACAAATTTATCATGGTTTTCAACATTGATGATATAGGAAATAGTGTAGAGCTCCAAATCTGCATATTACATCATGTCTCACTTAAAATTCAGCTTTGCCATCACAGGCGTAGATGACATTTTAAAATACAGTGAAACAGAAATCAGTTGTTTTCAATTGTAATAATATTTCACAGTACTGCTGTTTTACGGTTTTTTTTGTCTAATATATGCAACCTTTTAAAAACACTTTTAAACAGGAGCACATTTCTCCCAAATACATGACATTTAGAATTTTACAATACTTTTTTTATCTAATGGCATGAAATTAAAATAATAAACAGAACTTTTTTATCCCACAGTAAAAAAAAATCAAATGCTAAATAAATATCACGTGATGAAATGTGATAAATAATTTGGAATTGTAAAATATACAGTAACATCTCAGTTGAGATATACAGTACAGTAAAGTAGCCATTAAAATTAATTACCTTTTACTTTTTAATTAGAGACTATTTTTTAAATCATCCATATTATTTTTTGGAGAGAGAGAGAAACCACAAAGAATCACATATCATGAACACAACCAGAAGATCGCATCATTCATGATGTAATGACTTCTTGTCTCTTCTAATTCATGGCACATCTGCATCTGAGCTAACAAACACAGTAACTTACGCTGTCGCTTGAATCATCTTCTCTGCATTCCTATGCACCCACGGGGACTGTTGTGGGTGAGTGTGCTTTTTGTAATGTCTCAGACTTACAAAAACAGTTCCAAAAGACTGGCCCATGGGCAACACTCAAAACCGCTTCCAGCTATTGAATGCACCCTAAGAGCTAATAGTGATCAAATGAAAAAGCACACATAGAAATAGTCCCACAAGGACCGTCAGCTAAAGCAGAACAAATGCTATTCTCCAGTCAAGGACGCTAACATGATGCATGTAAAGGCCGAAGTTAATCTGAGAACATAAGCAACAATTTCAACAATGTTAAAGCCTTGTACTGCACTTTTTTACCAGAAAGGTGTGTGTGTGTGAAATACTGTTTGCAAACATGATAGATGAAAGAAAAACGTTTACTTCAGGATCTTCACATTATGTCGGGGGAAATATAGCTTAATTTTTATTCGAAGAAATGAATGCTGAAAACATTCCAAATAAGTGAAATTAGTATTATTACACTATATACAAAATATATGTAAATCCAAATGAATGATTATTATAATTTTTGCCCCCAACTGTTTTTTTTAAATTTTTTATACACAAACCTTGTCTCTTGTAGATATATGCCTGCACTGTATGCTGTTTATTCTGTTACGCAACATTCCTGTGAGGTAAAATGCTTTGCTTTGTCTAGTTCACTTTTTTAAAACAGCAGTCTACTATTTTCGCAAATCCGTTACAGCAAACAATAATTGTGCCTTTCTAAACATCCTAAATCCTTGTTTCTGCGACAGCATGATTCAATTTTGCAAGCACATTACTCCATAATTTCATTTTTGTTCGAGCGATCCACTCAGCTCCACATATGTTTCTTCCATTTGATTATATCAAACAATAAATAATAAGCACAGGAAGACCAAAAATGGCAAGTCCACATGGCAAATGATGAAGCAATTATATTTGTTTGCAGATATCCTCACGATACGTGCCTCTGCAAAAATGACTCAATCACAAGACAAAATGAAGAATGATCTCAAGAAGATCAATTTAGCTAAGCAGTTTACAGTAATGCATTAATTAATTATAATCATTTTTACAATTAAATTAAACTATACAAAAATATTATAAAATGTAATTAAATCTAAAAATATATTTTATAATAGTAAAAAACAATACACTATATATATATATATATATGTGTGTGTGTGTGTGTGTGTGTGTGTGTGTGTGTGTGTGTGTGTGTGTTTGGGCAACAAAATAAAAAAAAAAAATCATTAAATTGTTTTCCCCTTGCTCTCCACGACCCTTCAAAACAGACATGGAACTGATTTTTGGGCTGCGATCCAACCACTGCACTAAATCTCTAAGCGCGCTAAAGCAATGACACCACCCCACTTCCTGTGCAAATGACCAGCACTTCCTTTAATGGGCCAGATTTCTTATATGGAAATGCATGAGAGTTGCTATGATCCGATGGGTGAGCTGAGCCACTGTAATAGCTTGTCTCCTCATGTGATCCCACATGACAGTAAGGACGGGAAAATTCCCTCAGGGCTCCCCTCTCTCATGTGGATGTTGGGTGTAATCTCTTCATCTGGATGTGTCAGTGACGTACAGCAAGACGTGTCGCGAAAGCCCTGAACATTGCAGAGTTGAAAAAAAATAATAAAAAGCTACATTTCGAAAAGCTTTGTGCGGATAAATCCGGAGATGATGGGTTCTAGTCGCCAATTGAAAGGTATTTTCCCCCGTTGATACCACTTCTCTCATGTGCACACACACCCTGAGATGAAACGGCAAGTAAAGCTCCGAGTGAAATAGTCTTGTCTATATCTTTGACATGGTAAGTTATTTAGTGACACATCTTACCGTACCCACTGCGAGCGCAGAAAAACGTGCTTATAAATCTCTCCGTTTGACATCTAGAAAGTGAGAGAGACTTTGCCTCAGGAAACGTGGGATGGAGAACTGAAGGAAAATTCTATTTTGGTTCTTTCAAAAAGGGGAGTTTGCAAAACAGAGACAGTAAGATACTGTGTGCAATAAAAACCCAGAGGAATTCTGGTCAAACATTGTTCCATTCTGTTTAATTATCCACAAAATGACAATGCCACTGGCTAATTTAGTTTTATGCTACAAAATCTGATCAATTCTATATTCCAGTGAATTAAACGTTCCCTCTCTAACGGTTATCTCTCATTTGCGGTCTTCAATAGACAGTTAATGTTAAGTTTTGACCAATTCAGCTTTAACCAAATATTATAACAACAGCTGACAGCCAAAAGAAACAATACCTAACCAGCCAACAATCATTTTTTTCTACACATCAAATAGCCTCCAACGGGGTTAGCAACACTTCCAAATTCTCTACAGTTGAACAAATAGTCTACTAGTTGGTCTGGGCCTGCTGTGCTTCTGTCTGCTCAGATTACCAGCTCAAGAGTCAGTAAGGCATGACCCATCTGTTCAGTTTTACTGACCCCAGAACTGTAGTTAACTGAGACGTTGTCTCTCTGACTGCAATTCTTTCACACCACAGAGACTGTCCAAAAAACTATGGAGTATTTATAGCACCCCCATGTGGACAAATTATTGCTCTGCTATTCGTTTGAAACATCAGCATCTACATATTTGCTTTATCACTTCAGGACTTCAAAGAAGATTAAAAGGAAGCGAGTTCAAATTGACATTGATTGTAGTGGTGCATCATTAACATTATAGTCCTGAATGAACCAGACTAGAGGAATAACAAAACCAGTTGCCTGGAGTGAACGGAAGATCTTTCATAATGACAGCTAAAGGAACTTAAAAGAATAAAAGCAGTTATTATCGTCTGATCTAGTCAAAATAAATAATGGCATACACTGAAATTGTAAAAAAAAACATCATATAGTAGCTCCAGGGGTCTCCTCAGGGGAAGCGTATAGCTGCAGGGAAATTGTGCTAATTCTTCATTACATTTTTCATACTGTCAAAGCAATGATTTCCTACTGTTTCGTTGAATTATCAGTACATGTGATGCTACTGTAAAAAATCTGAACCTATTTTCAGCCTTCCACAAAACCAGGCTCCACGTTTATAAGGCAATCTGCTTAACACACACACACACACACACATTTTAAATATTCATTTTATTTATTATATTATTAGATGCAGTAAGATATTATATAATTTATACATTTTATTTAGAATATAAAGTACAAGATAATCATTCACGTTATTGTCTATGCCCTACAATTTACCTACTTGACAATTTTCATTTATCGTTATATTTATAAAAACGGTTGAAGATATTTAAGCTGTTTTGTTCATGCATTTTCAATTTTTGCTCTCCTTGTGGGGACACTTGGTCCCCATAATGTAAGCAAACAAGTCTTTGAGGGAACTTTAAAGCATGGAAAATCAAGCTAAACGTTCCCCTGCCAAATGGTTGATGTTACGGCAAGTGTTATTTGTGGATCAATGGCAGCCCTTCATAAAGTACAGTAGAAAAGTCTGTATTTGTACAGTATGTTACATAAAGGAGGAAGGTGACATGTAGCCTCTGTTTATTTACTTTCCAGACTTGAAGATTAATGTAATAGTTTATTTATTCATGATTCATGGGACTTTGAATGCAGAACATCCACTGACTTCTCTCTCAAGTAGCGATTTGTCAGTAGAGTTATGGTAATACAAATCGATTACTATAACTAATAATATATGCTAAACATCATGATAGGCTCTGCAGGCTCTAAACGTGAGACTGAGATGAGGTGGAACTGGAATGATACATATAAAGCAATCAACTGAAACGTATACGACATCATCTGATTGCAATCAGCCCCCGAATTGTGATTGTAATAAATTGTTGATTCGTTCATGTGTTTTTTGATTCATTCTCTAGCTTTATTTTTTCTCAACAAAAAAGCTATTCACCGAGACCTAAGATGAGTAATGACGGTGCATCGCATTTTTTAACCAGTACTGTGCATGAACGATGGATTTTTTAAGACATACGAGAATATATCACCTCTTAAAACATGTGCGGCGGCTAAGTGGAACACCTTAGAAAGCGTGATTAAGTATCAAACTAAAACAATTGCTGAATAAATCAGCAAACACCTTAAATGTGACAATAGACAATATGGGAAAACAAAACGGACATAATATGATTTGGATATATTGTGTGGAGTTCTGGGTCCCGGCGGTGGAGGTAAGCCCAAATCATTAAAATGGAACAGTGGCTATAACACACCGTAACCAACACAGAACTAAATTTTTTCCCCCTTGTCAGAGACGCTGAGCTCGAGCGTATCATATAATGTACAAGGTGTGCTTTTATACCCTGGCAAGGATGCAAAACTAACAATCTCTCAGGTTCGACTGAGCCTAATCACATTGCTCATTGGCATGTTCCAATGTTTCCTCATAGGAGAGCAGCTGAAATAAATGAGCGACATTCAGTTCTATGTTTAGGAAGGGGAAAAAAACCCTTCTAAATGCAGTATCTTTCAAGGCAGGACTATAGCCGGAGAGTCAGGTCTGTAATGCACTTACAGTCAGGGGTTCATCGCTCAATCTGTGATGAAGGGATGCAGGAGTGTGTCCAAAACCATGTGCTGGATCCATTACCTGCGAGGAGGCCCACACCACACAAGGGATGAGTAATATATTCCTATACATCGCTGTATATATTATGTATTTCCTGGCAATGGCACTTCATTGCCAGTATAATAAACATATTATTCTATCCAGCGTAGACAACTGTACTACTATTCAGTTGGCTTTTTTAACAGTCACAGCAGCTGCTGGTTTTGATTTGATGATGGAGTCCACATATATGTAACATATGGGCAACAGGTTTGCAGTGTTCCAGTTTGGATTTATTAATAAAATCATCGCTGCAGTTTTCATCATATTAACAGGCACAAGACAAAAGCCTGACAGGAGGGTTGAGAGGCGATGTGTAACTGCATTTGCAAACAGATGCTGAAGAGCTTTCAGTACCTTTGCAGCTGTGTGCCTTTTAATCTTGTGAAAGTAAGCTTTTTTTTAACGCATTTCCTATTTTTCTGAACTTTAACTCAAGTGCTAAATCACTAAAGTCATCTGTCATCAAGTTTGCGCAGGTGTCCTAGCAGAGTTACTACTGATGTACTTCATCTGATTAAGCATGTTCCACTAACATGAAACCAAAACATGTCTAAATGTTTTTTGGATCCATTAAATTGATCAAAAGTAATAGTGAAGTAATTAAGTTGGTTTTAGAGCCCGACCGATTTATCGGCAGAACGATATTAGGCATTTTACAAACTATCATTATCGGCATTTATAATGGCCGATAAATGAATATTTCAAAAATAAAACAAAAACGGACGAAACAACCTTACTGGTAACTTTGATTTGGATGTTGTTGTTATTGTGTTTTTGTTCAAAGGACTTTAAAATTTCATATCAAAGGTTTCTATTTTTATAAATTTTATTTATCAGAACTTTAATATATTTTGATGTTCCTCCGTTCCGTTGTGACAATAATATTATAGTGAATACTTTAGTGAAATAACTATTCTAAACCTGCCTCTGCTGGACTGGAGCTATTGAGGATTGACTGATTCAGTACACCTCATATACTGTTAGCAATTTATATTTTGCTGTTGTTG
>JAUMHQ010000082.1:12488021-12498565 GCA_032361165.1 Enteromius paludinosus
ATATTGACTCGTTAAATTAAGGCCCACCCAAAATTACTACGGCCCATCCAAAGATTAAATCCTGGCGCCGCGCCTGTTGTTATGTTGTTGTTTTTTTTTACTTTCTACTATTCAAAGAATCCTGAAAAAAACTATTACAGTTTCCACAAAAATAAGGAACAGTTTTAAATATTAAACATGTTTCTTAAACACTAATCAGCTTATTATAATGATTCTTGAAGGATTACGTGACTGTGAAAACCGAATTAATGACTGCTGACTATCGCAATAAAATCACAGTATTACTTTTTTTTACTAGATTTGTGCTAAAATAAAAGCAGTCTTGGTGAGCACAATATTCTTCTTTTTAAAAAATCTTATCAAACTCGTGTGAGTGTGCATACTTTATTTCTTTTCTTAAACATAAATCTGTATCTAATTACGTTCATTTTTAAATACGACTTAAGTGTAGCACATTTTTGAAGGGTAATATCATAATACTTAGAAGTTTCTAAAAGTTTGAAGAAATGCTTTACAAATACTAAAGCATCTTATACTATCATCATACTACTAAAATACTTATGGTACAGGTGCTGCTGTAGTATCATAAACGTATTAACATTTTCTCTAAAAAAATAAATAAATACTACAGGCACAGTTTACTGCAATAAACAGCAATCCTTTTGTTTGTCCCTCAGGTGCATCTGTGTTCAAAATCCATTGTATACAGGTTTTTAGACCCTGCTTCTGTGTTTTAAATTGGTCGCAGCATGGAGGTGTTAGGCAATGTTTGTTGTCTTTCTCTGGGTTGCTCTTTACTGGGCAGTGTCAGGGCAGCCCTGTCTTATCAGCAGGGCCCTGTAGCAGCAGCAGGCTAACCCTCTCACACAGGGAGCAGCAGGGAGCCGCAGGGTCACCACCGGCCCGCTACCTCAGAGAGAACAATCCGACGGAGCCAAATATACACACATTGCTTAAGTAAATAAATATGTCTCCCAGCCCCAGAGCCATCCCAGTGCTGCTGCCTGACTGCCCCTTTCTTTCAAAATACACTTATACTCACCATTGTTTATCATCAGCAGAGGAGACGTCTTGTCAGGATCACTGTAAAAGAAACAAAAAGCTTAAACCTCGTTTCTTTTTCTGTCCTTGTCTCTCTCTTTCACACATACACACATACAAACACATCCTGATGAACTACTCACATCCCTGCTATTTTCATTATTGAAACTGGTAATGAAATTTGTTGCACATTTCAGGAGAGACTAGCGAGATTCAGCAAGTTATTCCTAAGATCTATGCTTTCAATATGTGACTATTGATTAGCCATAGAGCCAAGGAAAATATAAACTTAACAGACAGCCATAAACCGGAGAAAAAAAAATGGCTCGTCGCAACCCGCTAGGGCATTGGGTAATAAATATACCACAAGCCTAACCATGTTCAGCTAGTTTAAACGCAAATTTATAGCCATGACTGTCTAGGTGAAAACAACACCTCTGTTAACCCTGCATGTTATTATGAGGTTTATTGGACTTGTCTTTTGCCTGTGGAAATTGCAAATCTGTATACTTCATCAAAAGCACCAGGGCCACAGAAAAGCAACACGCTATTTACCCTCATCAATATTTGTTATGGGTTCTGAAACCTTTTTCACTCCTGTTTATTTCTTAAGCGCTCCATTATTTTCCAGTGCAACTTTTTGCCCTTTTTCCCTGTTTTTTGGAAATAGGAATTTGTGTAAGGACAGTTTAAATTTCAATGCAAAGGCAAGAGAATAAATACAAGTTGAGGGGTTTCCATTTATTGAGGCCAACTTGTTATTTTGCACTGACAGGAAGGGGGGAAATGAAAGCCCAGCTCTTGTCCCAGTTGTTCATGGTTAAAGTGTGTGGGCAGATGGAAGGACTAAAAGCATTGTATAGACGTTGAGTATCTATAAAAGCTAAGTTTTTCGGGCCTGGTGGCCTAGGAAAGCTCTGTACCCAGGTAAGTGCTGTTTTCATTCAAAGGACTGGCAGGGACTGTACGTGATGTTTCCTTCTAAAACTTCCCCCAGACTTTAGACACGCCCTCTGTTTCTACAACTACGACTCTCCGACATAAAACAGCGTCCAAATAGTGTATTTACCTGTCAAGCAGAAACAACAACTCCGATGTCTGTACTTTCCTGTTATGAAAGGCTTTGTTCGTGTCCTGTTGCGTCCGTAGCTGTCTTGGATTCATATTCGTTTTAGGACATTTTTAATCGTTCAAAATAATCAAAACAATGCTTGTTCCTGTATCGCGCGCTCAGTTTCCGGACTCCCATATATGGTCTGTCGGCTGTGAACTCGTAAAATGATTGACAGATTAAAAGCTGCACTTTTATTTTACTGTAGAGGGCTGATATCTCATGACTGGTATTTCAGGGATATATTTTAGAGAGTAGGATCATTTATCGAATGACATTCCATAAAAAACGCTGTAGAGGCATTAAGCTCATTAAGAAAATCTGCAACACACATAGGCTAATAATAATAATATAATAGCCTAATAATAATATAAACGTATGATAAGCTTTGCAAACAGCTGAAATAGATCCTAAAGAGCCCTGTCCCAATGCCTTAAATTAGTAGTTTAAATATATCGTAAATGTTTTTAGGAATTATCAGTAGGACTAAAATACCATACTTTGCTTGGGGATTGGAGCTGGCTTGAAATTAATGGAACTGACTGCTTTATGACATAAAAAAAATGGCATATAAATTGTTTTAAATTCATTTTTGCCTTTTAAGATATTATGAAGGCATTTTATAGCATTATTTGAATATTTAAGGCTCAAAATCAAAAACCTAAATATTTCAGCAATCAAATAAAAATAAAAATTGTGTATATATATATATAAAACCAGTTATTTTGTATCCACCACAAAAGCCATACATCTCAGAGCAGAGTAATTCAATTCTCTTAAAAAGCAATGCTGGACCTCCTTTAGCTCTATGCAGTGCATTTATCTCGATTAACAGTTCCCTCCTCTTTTCTCCTCCGTTTGTCATGGTTGCACTGTCAGAAGTGTTTAGACGAACAAAAGGCCTGCTTGTTTTGACATATGGTTTCTCGGTTTTGTTTTTGTTGATAATGAGAAACATGTTCCTTGGCTTGCAGCACCAAAGCCTCAGGGTTTGCAGTTGTGGAACGCCTGAAAGAAACTGCAAGGAAATTACCTGAGGCACATGCCTCTTTTGTTTCACTGCTAGTTCGGCTAACATACTGTAGCCTAAATCCTCGCAATGTTGATAAAATGTTGAGATCGACCACTGATGTCGCCTCATTATATTTCAGTTATTATACTAGATCTTATGACTATAGACTAATGGCTAGGATTGTCATGAATGTTTATCTTCTCCTCATGGACTTTCATAAGCTCCTGTGTGGCTAAGCATGCTTCATTTTGTCAGCTAGCTTAAAAATCTGATGCTGCCATGGTTAACAGTGGATGTAGAGTAATTTTACACATAAATGGGCCTTTATGACAGCGTGCAAAATTTCCAGTACAAACATCAGGATTTATAAAAATCTATCCTGATTTTTACAGGCAGTCTTTTGACGCTGACATTAAGTGACACTGGTAGAAACCCAGTTAATTGAACTAAATGCTATAAAGATGCAGTTTGCGTCACTAAATTCAACAGTCACAATCCAAAAAGCAATTTGCAAGGAGCTCGGGTTTTACAAATCTTATCGTGCAATCAGCTACACTCATGCTGTAAGGCGCCGGCAGAGATTGAATTCACTTTCATCAACACAAGTCACATTGGTTTCATCAGTGTGCAATAAACCTGTGATGAGTAAATGGCTCTGGCCAGCATGCATTTCTTCATTTTATCAAATAGTTGATTGTTGGTAAGTTGTGCATGATACTTGTCTTGTGGTGAGAAGCTTATGTGAGATGCCGTTTCATTTGTATTCCAAAACGGTGATCATTTTTATTCATTCTCCACTCAGGCAAGAATGGGAACCCTCTCAAAGCGCCCGACCTCAGGGTCAATCAGGTGATAATCACCCTGTTCAAAAGGCCATAGATCTGGTGGGAGCTGGACAGAGTGAGATAGAGAAGAAAAAGAGAGGAAAGGAGTCGAATGGAACGAGGAAAGTCAGGTGTTCTTGTTTTGCTTAGTTTAATTAGATTCCAAGAAGCTGTTCGTAACCTGAATTCTGGTCAAATTATTTTCAGATAAAATGTAAATATTAGAACATCATCTTAAACAGTGAATATCATTTTGGCAAAAATGTTTCCATAGGCACATATTTTTATCAACCTCATGCAAAAATATGCACCATATGTATTTACCTAATGCTTACAAATGGTGTGTTAAATAAAAGACAATACTGTGAGTGCATGTCATTTGTTACAAAATAGTAATAATAATTGTTTGAAAATTAATTGAAAATTTGCTGAAAATGAAAAAAAAGGATTATACAGGTTATTATTACAAAACTTGCTCACCACTTGTCACCCTGCGGTGCCATCAGAATGAATCCAAACAGCTCCACAAGCAATGTATTTGTAACAAAGACCGTTCGGCTAAAATACAAGTCCTCTATCTGTAATATTGCTTTCTCCAGTGAAAATATCTGAATCAGGAGAGAATGCTTTTCTATGTTCTATGCAAATATGTCTGTGAATTTTTAAAATTATGGATTTTTTAATTATAAATGGATAGCTTTTTACTTTACAGGATGTTAACTGATGGACAGGTGTTGTATGGATCACTTGTGGATTACTGTAACATTTTTATATCATATTTTGATGTAATGCTGTAATGCCAAGCCAGCAGAGGGAGCCCTCGCCTGAGTACTAGCTCACTTTGCTCTCTCTGCACCCACTTCCTGTCAGGCCTGTATAAAGCCGGTAAACCAACTCAAGCACTTCGCGAAGTATTGCTAGTCTCACTGCCTTACCAAGCATTTCTCTCATTGATATTCTGCCTGATCTTGTTACGACTCTGCCTGGTATTGACTACACTTCCACGGATCGCCTAAAACGGATCCAGCTGAAGTAGCGAATCTGCAGGCTATGTTCCAGTATCAAAATTAAATGCTCACCTCAGATGGTAAGATTTGCACTTCCTGATGAGTTTGATGGCTCTCCTGAACATTGAAAGAGTTTTATAAGGCAAGTTAAGTTGAGGATCGCAAATGTGCCTTCATGCTGTTTGGGACAATGTAAATGTAAGTAATCCACAGAACGTTTAATATGTAGATACAAGCAATTAGTCCAAAAGAGTTAAACAACTTAGGAAGTGCTCATAATACCATATAACAAACAAGTACAGGCTAGAAAGGAAAAAGTAGGGTTAAGGATTTTTTTTTTTTTTATATGTCAAATAGTGTTGCTTTTCAGCAGCAGTTGTTTGAAGGTTGTAAGGGAGTTGGCATTTCGGATAGTGATGGGAAGATCATTCCACCAGCCAGGAACGGTGTAAGAGAATGTTCTGGAAAGAGATTTTGTGCCTCTTTGTGATGGTACAATGAGGCATCGCTCACTGACGAATCAGAGTTCTTGAGGGAGTAGATGGAAGGGAGTAGATTGGAAGCAGTGAGTGGAGGTAAGCGGGCCTGTGGTTGTTCCATGTGCAAGAATTAGTGTCTTGAATTTGATGCGAGCTGCAACTGGGAGCCAGTGCAGTGAGATGAAGAGAGGTGTGACATGGGCCCTTTTGGGCTTGATGAAGACCAGTCGTGCTGCTGCATTCTGAATAATTTGTAGAGGTTTGATTGTGCACGATAGAAGACCGGCTAGAAGAGCATTGCAGAAGTCCAGCCTGTAGATGACCAGGGCCTGGATAAGACGTTTTGTGGCCTGCTCTGTAAGAAAGGGCCTGATTTTTCTTATGTTGTGTAGAGCAAACCTGCTAGATCAGACTTCCTCCAACAGGTTCAAGAGGTCTTCGAATACCCCGCAGGAGGCCAAGACGTTTCAATCCAACTGATTCATTTAACTCAAGGTAAACGAACTGCCTCTGATTATGCCATCGAGTTCAGAACGTTAGCGGCACAAAGTGGATGGAATGACGTTGCACTGAAGGCCATATTTTGCAATAGTCTCACCAATGAACTCCAAACAGAGCTGGCTTGCAAGTGAGAGAACTTGTCTTTCTCTGATTTCATCACTCTAACCATAAAGATTGACAACCTTATGAGACCGGTTCCCCGTCACAGAAAGTATCGTTGAGAATTAACCACGATTTCACCTGCAACACTCATGGAGGCCCACGAGGAAGTTGAATCTCTGCAAATCAACATGTCACGCATCTCAAAGAGAGAGAACGTCATTGTGCCAACCAGCTTTGCTTTTATTGCAGTGAATCAGGCCATCACAGTGTGGGGTGCCCACACAAATACCAAGAGTCATCCAAGGTAAACATGCATCATTTCAACCTACTTCAAAATAAATCATTTCAATTAGCTGTTACGTTGGACATTGATACTGCACTTCTCGAATTGACAGCGATGATCAGCTCTGGAGCCACCCTAAATCTCATCAGTCAACATTTCATTCAGAAGTTTCAAATACCGACTCAACCGTGCACTCCTCCTATTCAAATTAAATCAGTGGAGGATGAAACAATTGCAACTGGAATCACTCAACAAACTGTAACCCTCAAACTCCAGGTCGGACTATTTCACCAGGAATCTATTACTGTGAACTCTCCCAAGCATGAAATCATCCTTGGATATCCATGGTTATCCATCCATGATCCTGACATCTCCTGGTTCCACGGTGAGCTAACTAAATGGTCTCCTTCCTCTCTTCCACACCACAGCCATGCTGCACTACAAGTATTGAGAGTCCTGAAGTACCGGTCAATGTCAAGATTCCAAATTTTCACAGATCATAAGAATCTTGAATATATTAAAGGTGCCAAACGTCTGAATCAACGCCAAGCCCGGTGGGCACTGTTCTTCTCAAGATTCCAATTCACAGTTACTTATAGACCAGGCAGCAAGAACGGCAAGGCAGATGCTCTTTCTCGAAGACATGAGTCACCCATAGTAACAGAGACCCCTGATCTTATTTTTCCACCCACTGTTGTAGTAGCTCCAGTATCCTGGGACATCATGGAAGAGATTCAAATAGAACAACAGCAAGATACATCCCCTCCTCAGTGTCCTCCCAACAAACAATATATACCAGTCATCCTATGACCACGCATCATGCAGTGGGTTCATTCATCTCTCAGCTCTGGTCATCCAGGTATATCATGCACCCTTCACCTGGTACAAAACCCCTTCTGGTGGCCATCTATGTCAAAGCATATAAGTAACTTCGTCAAGTTTGTGCCCAGTCAAAAACACCCAAAGAATTGCCATCCAGTCTCCATCAGCCACTACCCATTCCTCAAAGACCCTGGTCCAGTCTCTCCAAAGACTTTGTCACTGACTTGCCTCTCTCTAATGGATTTACTACCATACTTGTTATCATAGACCATTTCTCTAAATCCTGTCGTTTTATTCCACTCAAGGGTCTACCTACTGCAATGAACACTGCTCTCTCCTTATTTTAAAATGTTTTCAGGCTCTATGGACTACTAGACGACATTGTCATTGACCGAGGAACCCAGTTCACATCCCAGGTATGGAGTGCCTTTTGTAAACTTCTCGACATCAATGTTAATCTTACCTCTGGTTCTCACCTTCAAGCCATGGCCAAGTGGAACGTCTTAATCAGGAGATCGGACGTTATCTTCAATCCTATTATAGCAGAGAACAACACCGCTGGAGTTTCTGCCATGGGCTGAATACGCCCAAAATTCCATAACCCATGCTTCTACAGGACTGACTCCATTTCAATGTGTTCTGGGATATCAGCCGCCCATGTTCCCATGGTCAAGGGGAACTATCCACTTTTCCAGTGGTAGATGACTGATAGATGACCGTCTCCAACAGGCTGTCAGGAATCAAGAAATTCATGCCAACCGAAGATGTCGACCACACCCTCCTTACCAACCTGGACAACGGGTCTGACTCTCCACGAGGGACATCAAGCTGCAGCTGCCCAGCATGAAATTGAGCCCCAGGTATGTCGGCCCTTTCAAAATTGTGAAACAAATAAATGAAGTGACATACCAGTTAGAGCTCCCTCCTGATTATCGTTTCTCTCCTCCTTTTCATGTGTCCCTCCTGAAACCGGTCCATCCAGGAGCTGACCCTGGTCATGAAGCCCCAGAACCACCACCTTCTCTGGTAATCGGCGGGACACCCGCATACCAGGTGAAGGAGCTACTGGACTCGCAAAGACGAGGGGGTCAGCTCCAATACTTGGTGGACTGGGAGGGATACGGCCCTGAGGAGAGGTCCCGGGTAGCAGCCCGGGATATCTTGGATCTGGCCCTAACCAAGGAGTTCCATCAAGCCAGACCCGACCGTCCAGCACCACGACCACAGGGACGTCCACGTAGAGCTCCAGGAGTCGCTCCTAGAGGAGGGGGTTCTGTAATGCCAAGCCAGCAGAGGGAGCCCTGTCCTGAATACCAGATCGCTCCGCTACCTTTGCACCCACTTCCTGTCAGGCCTGTATAAAGCCAGTAAACCAACTCAAGCACTTCGCAAAGTATTGCCAGTCTCACTGCCTTACCAAGCATTTCTCTCATTGATATTCTGCGTGATCTTGTTACGACTCTTGACTACGATTCCACGGATTGCCTTCTAAACTGGTGTGTTGATCGGACTGATGTTTATGTCTCTGTTTGGACTCACTGCCTGGCTTATCATTAAGCTCTCTTGGATTGCCCCTGTGTATGACGCCAGATCGGACTGCCTTTCCGATATTGACCAATTGCCTGGACTGATTAGCCGGTCTCTGCCTTCCGCTTTTGCGAAAACTTCTTCAAATGGATTTAAACTTCTGCAAATGGATTCACATTCTGTGTCTGCATCCTCGTTACAAGTGCTACATTTCCCCAAATCTGTTCTAATGAAAAATTGGAAGAATAAAGACATTCAGGTAAATCTAAATTATTTCATATCAGTAATGCGCATTGACTTTTTGACATTGACTTTTTTTTTAATCAAGTGCTCATTACGCACTAAATGCACCACTGCAATGGAAGCAGTCTTGTATGTCCTTTGATAAATAAAGAGATCAGACTAAACAAATACGTTATTCAAATAAACCATGCAATTTCCTTCAACACACACTTCAGTGCCCTCATACTAAACCTTAGGGTGTTTTTTTTTCACATTCAAAAACACTGCATTGCCAAAATTCCCCCCTTACGCTGTAGCAATAAAGATCTCTTATTATGCTTCTGGTGGTTGCCTTCATGAAGTAAATGTTGAGTTTTTAGGCTGTGAACTTGAGTGTATGTTTACATTTTGCTTGCTGGTTAAGACGCTGATAAATTATCCAACACAAGGCCAGGCTGAATAAGAGGCTGAGAGAAATAGGGCAATTTTCTCTGAATAAGGCTGCGAGAAGAGCTGACATCAGCAGTCTCTAGGCTGAAGATCACAACATTCTAATGCTGTGTTCTCGTATCGACGCCTAACCTAAAACACCCTCATAACACACAAAACTCACTCATTATAACTGCACCAAGCACTGGTTTCTAATAAACTGATTTTTAAATGTTTCTTTATCTACAGTGTATTATAATCCATATATATTTTAATAAATAGACCAGAATAGCTTTCACAATTTTTAGTCTACTCAAGGAGGGTTTATTTTTGGAAATTTAAAATCTGTATCTTACTCTAAAGTGTTTCCCAAATATATTTCTGTGCCATTCCAGATTCTACATCTTACAGATATCTCTGTTATGGTTAGGACAATAAAAATATATTGCAGTATAAACATAAAGGACCATCTGATCACACAAAGCCATTCTGCACTTAAAAACACGCTTCTTATGCCAACAGCCATCCTAGAGGAAATCAGCAGAGTAAATTCTGAAAAGCTCCATAGAAATCCACATCAGATAAGACCGTGGAGAGCAGATGCCAGCACAGAGGACCAATCATCTTGTGCTGTCCCACATTATGGATTTGCCATTCAGACACAAATCATTATGGCTACAGAGCCTCAGTTAAGTGGCTGCATGAGCGACTCTCTGCAGTCATGCCAAAATGGCATGATTATAAACAAAAGTTTGATATTAAAGCCTTCCATTCATGCATGCACAAAGTAAACATGAACGGAGGAAAAAATCTATTTTGAACAAAAATTATACTGCCCATTGCGGAGGAGGAGGAGGACTGGGAACATTTTTCCATCTCTAGGTCCCGAATTGGTGTCCAATTATCGCATCATAATGAGAAGTTAAAATAACTTTGTTCATTCCTGGCCTAAAACCAATAAGAAGACGCAAGTCTCTCCATAACCAGCTGCCTTTGTGACTTCTGGATTGTTTGCTCTGTTCACTGTTTTGCCTTCACTGCAAGGCAAGCCGCATATAATACTGAACTAGCTTGTGACTGATTAATATATATATATATATATATATATATATACTTTTTTTTTTTTTTTTACAAAGTAAATGTCATCCATACAAAATGCTTGACCATATTCCACAAATAATGTA
>JAUMHQ010000082.1:12519758-12535450 GCA_032361165.1 Enteromius paludinosus
TATGTCCATGTACTGAACTGTTATTATTCAACCATGTCAGGGTCAATTCAGTTTTCCATTCTATGGCACCTTTAATGTTAAATTCCTGTAAAATTTTAAGGGAAAAACCATAAACTGACATTCCCAGAATTCCCTGCATTGCATTTCAAATTTGGTTTGAATTGGATGTTTTTTCTTTGAAATGTATTTGGTGCATATCAATGTATTTCAAACCGATTTCAGTACTTTAAAAGGTTGGAATATTAACATTATAACAGTTCATGAAATTACAGTATTACAGTAACTGTAAATGTAACGAAAAACGGTAAAACTTGAAATCGAATTTCGGCAACCACAGCTACTGGTTTTTTTTTACAGTGAAGTACATCAACAAACCAGCTTTGT
This sequence comes from Enteromius paludinosus, assembly GCA_032361165.1. Taxonomy (NCBI): domain Eukaryota; kingdom Metazoa; phylum Chordata; class Actinopteri; order Cypriniformes; family Cyprinidae; genus Enteromius; species Enteromius paludinosus. The sequence continues at coordinate 12,520,143 of JAUMHQ010000082.1, forward strand.
GATCTGGTCAACAGCTTAATAAAATGTATTACCTATCAAATTCTATACTACTTAATGGTTATACATTTATCGGATTTTCTAAAGATTACATTCTTAATAAATTCTTAACTAACGATAGTTTAGCAATATTTAAGTTACTGCTTAAATATCCAATACCTGCCAATATTAATAAATGAAAAACATCCCTAATATAAACCAATAAATTATTACAGACCGCATGGCTTTAGTATACACAGATCAGTCCAAAAAGATGAATGCCAAAACGATTCGGTTAATAGGTAACATGACAGGAAGCAAACTTACTGCGTACTAAAATAAAACGTTTCACAAAAGCAAGGCTCTACTCCTTAGCCAAATGTTGATTTACAGTTGATATACGATGTTGTGACACTCCAGAAGTGCAGCGGCAAACCGTAGACGCACCCTCCACTACATTTCCAAAACACAGAGAACAAGACCCAGAAGACTGCGGATTGCAAAGGAACACAAATTCAGATTAGGACTGATGACCGTAAAAACGGCAGTGAACAAAAAAGACGACACAACTTCAGGGAATCTGCTCACTGTATATTTAAAAAGAAGATTGTACCGTAAACCACAGCTTAACTAGACTCCAAACAGCAAAGAGTTAAATAAAAAACACATACACCCCTATCCCCCCCCCACCCTACCCTTTAACTGCCCCTACCGGGCAAGTTATATAGTTTGCTGGCTCTGCAAGTTTGGCAACAAAGCGAGCTTGAGCAGACTAAAAGAGAGAATAGAGAAAGAGGGAATGCGTGTGTGTGTGTGTGTGTGGCCCTGGAAGCAGTTTTTAATGTTTCTGAAGAGTCTTTCTGTGGAGGCGCGCCAGCTCTGATGAATGAGGGCAAGCATCCCTGTATGACCTCCATCTTTTACCATGCACCTCATTATTTAGAGTCCAATGAGCTCTATGGATCTTTCCCTGTCCCGCTATTTGAATCTCACACACTTTCTGTATATACCCGCATACAACACACACGCAGCATGCATTGGAAAACGCACAACAACAATATACTGTACATTCTCTTACAGTACACACATGCCTATCTGTCAAATGTGTGGTACATAGTTATTTCTACAGTGTAGGTATCTATCCATCCATCCTCGCAATTAATGACGTGTGTGTGTGTGTACGGTGTACATTTATTCTGTATATATAAAGACACGCATATAGTATATATTTTGAAAATCTTTACATGCATATATTCATATTCCTTTCAATTTGTATTCTATATTAATACAAGTAGAATAAAAATAACATTTTTATTAAATGTATGCATGCACGTGCGTGTGTGTTTATACATGCAAAAATATACACAGCACATACACACTGTAGTTTTTATAAAACTAACTTAATAAAAACAAAGAAGAAGAAGAAAGTTTATTTTTGAATAACTTTTAGCTGGGAATAGTTTTGCCCCTAAACTGCAGCTAAGTAAAGCTCAGTAACAGAGATACACTTACACCCTCTATCTGCATCTCCTGGCTTTCATTAGCATATTTAATAACATTTCACCATTTCTGTTTCTCGCTCTGTCTGAAACGCACACAAACAAATCAAAACAAAACTCTGCTGATCTAAAATGGGCTTCATGAATAAACCGCCAGTGACTGCAGTCTCAAATGACTCAGTGAATATCAACATCCCCTAAAAAGACAGTTGGAAGTTGTTTATCTATTATTTGATTAGGAAAGAAAACACCATGCATGACGGTAAGTGGAACCTGTCAATGATGCAGTCACATGAGGTGAGAGTCAGACTGGGGAACGCGTTGTCCCAGTAAAAGCTGAACCGCAGGAGAAAGGTGACTCATTAAAATTACACCATCCTATTTCAGAGCACTATTGACGGAAGGTTTGGGTCATCTGGAGTCATCGCAAACCGCCACAGCACAACACAGCACACGCTGGCCAAGACACACAGTGAACCAGCATAAGTCAGTCTAAACCACTTATCTTAACGCATGACAGTAATGTGTCACAGACAATGAGACGCACTGATCATCCATGAAAACTTGCACTTTGGGAAAACAATTACAAGAAAGCAACAGATTTCAGAGAGACTGAGTTGACACAGTATCCAGGCGCGACATGACAAGTAATTTGTCTGCCCGCACCGAAATAGACAATTTATTCGAACAAGACGAGACAAGAGTCACATAATTTGTCGGTCTACACTAAAAAAAAACCCAATATATTTAGGCATAGTTCTTCCCAAAAAAGAAACTGTATATTTACTCACACTAGTATTTTTTCCAAATTGTATCACAAAATGATTTTACATATATTAGTTACTTCTCTTAAATATAATCAATTTGTACAATAGATATGTGTAAGAAAAACATTCATAATTGAATAGTTGAATGAATAATCAATAGTTATTCAAATGTTGACATATCATGCCTGCTTTAGGAACAATTTCTTTTTTTTCCCCCCTTTATTTTTTGAGAAAGATCTTAATGAATCGGTTGATTTCTAAAGGTATTTTAACCTATTTATGATTGGAAATAACTTTTTTGAGGCTTGTTTTTTACAAACATTGTATGGATTTGGGCTTTGAATATTTAATAGATTTTTTTTAAACCAAATATTAAGTGACATGAAAAAAAAAAAAAAGCTTGAACCATTCCTGATTCATTACAATTGCATTAAAAAGTGGCAAAAAACACATTAGGTGTAAAAAAAATGTCTTGAAAATAGGCTGAATAGGACATATAAAAATAAAAGAGATAGCTGTTTTCACTCACTACATTGTGGCGTCATGTCTGCTAAGGATAAGCACAAAATCACAACAGCAACGCGATCTTGCATTACTGGAATCAACCAGACTGATGATTGGTTGGATTTATGCGGAGGAAATGATCAGAGGCGCCCGCTCTCTTTCCTGGCCAATTAAAGAGAGACTTCAAGCCAAACAGATTCCAATGATGTGTCCAGATCATTGAGTAGAGTCAATGAAGTCCACCAGAGTGCTCTGGGACAGTGGATCATGGAGTTTAGCGGTTTGGGGAGCCACATTCAGGCCAGATGGAAGTCTGACACCACAGTATTGACAGCCATGATAGATTTGGCTCAACCCAAGGGGGCTGATTTTGTTTTCAGATTAGGTACCTCCAGCCCATGAGCCCAGCCTGGGTATCCAAGCTTTGAGCAACAACAAAGATGTATATCTGGGAGGCGATATATATACTAAATCACAGTCACCGATGGGGATCTGGATCTGCAACACACACAAACACACACTATTTAAGGGAGCCAGAGAACCAGGGTGCCAAGAACATGAGAAAAGGTAGAAAAAGAGAAGAAAATAATAAAAGGAATAGAGAAGGGTTAGCACTGGACCCACCAGAGGGTTGAGCTCATTTTAAATTGGGGTTTGTTGCCGCCCCAGACTTACAGATTCTCACACACCCACCCAAATCACATCCTCGCGCCAAAATACTGTAAAACTCATAATTCTTTTTTCATTTAGCTAAAGAAAAAAAAAAAGGCAATTCAATTTCGCCCCCAGATGAGAAGTGAGCCTGCTGGGAAGGATGGGAGAGAGTAAGAGAAGGAGTGAGAGAGAGAAAGACAGGGAGGTATTGTGTTAGTAAGGCTGCAGTGGTTCAGTGTTTGCTTTGGTTTCTAGGGTAACACCAGACTGCAAAGAGATAACTTAAACAGATGTGGAGAACCCGACAGAGGGAGGGAGGGAGGGAGGGAGAAAAGACGAAAAAAGAAATCAGGAAAAATAACGAAACAGAAAAGCCACAGATAAATCCGCCTTGTCTGCGAGTGTTTCTGGTATTTTGGTGTTTAAAGAAAGAGCAAGTCATGTCCAGAGAGAGAGGAACCAAAGAACCGATTTAAAGAAAAGACAGGGGTTGGGGGGGGGAAATTAATTGACTGATTTAAAAAAAGGAGGGGGGGGTCTGTTTATAAACATGGATGGCAGACACCATTTTAAAATATCTTTCCAAATTAATCTCAATCATTCAAGTATACAGTTTAGGCTGTCATAAGTTTGTGCTATAATTAATACTAAAATTACATGACAAGCTGTCTAGTTTTTATATGAGCTTTAATACACTTGGATGATTATTTTTTAAAAGCCTGTAAGCAAAAATGATTTAAAACAACAAGAATGTAATATTCCAAATATTTATTTATTAATATTAAAAATATTATAATATAAAATATAAAAGTCCACTTAAATGCACACAATTTTTCTTGAACTACAGCCCTAAAAAAATAAATAAAATAAAATGAAATATTATGTAGGTCTTTACAGACAACCTGGAATACCTGCACTTTAAAAAAATCCAATGGTCACACCGCAGGAGTACTTAATTAAGAAAAGGCAATATTTGATTAAAAAGATTGTAGCATCTGAAATTCATCCTTTTTCTTAAACATTCACAAACATGAATATTTAAAAAATAGAATGCTGGTTAAACTACCCATATGATGCATGAGTGTTTATGCATCTGTGTCTATGCGTGTGTGAACATCCAGTTTCAGAGAGGGAGGTAATTATGAATTTTTTTCCCCAAGTCCTCAGCAGTGCGACGAAGGTTCCTCCTTTCATCTGGAAAAACCAAATCTGGCAGACCGAATTAAGAAAGACAAATTAAAAAGATAAAATTCCCTTTCTAGTCAGCTGAGAGAGACCTTCAAACCCCTCGTGGACCTCTGACAATTCAAAAAGCAACCGCAAAAATTAATGTTTCTGTCCCAAAAAGCATCATCTCAACCATAGCTGCTCCGAAAATAATTAATAGATTAAAATGATAATTGGAAACTCAAACCTCCCCTCCCTATCCTTACAAGCAGTACATGGTGAACAAATTTAAATGAAGAAAAAAATTAGAGTGGAAAAGAAATGAAATAATAAAAGTGTGTGAAATATTGATAGCGTCTGATGTATTGTCTCATCTGCGAGATCACTGAGGGCCGACCATGACAAACAGGGGAATTGAAGAAGAAAATTGACCAGCACAATGATCTATAGAAAACGATCATTTATAAAGCAAGCCGGCTCCTCTTCAAAGCGCTCATATTAACATCTATTTCTCAAAGTTGTATTTCACTCTCTTGCACAGAAGCACATGGAGCAAAACCGAATAAAACAAGCTTTACTAAAAACTCCTCAAATCGATATAAGATCAAGGCAGCTGTGCCAAATAGGAGTGAAAATGGTGTTGCTTGCATCTCCTGTATCTTCCCCAAAAACTGAGAGTGGATTAAGTGTGTCGTTTTATCATTGAAGCTAATTTAGACTATATTTAAAGTGTCAATTATGATTCCCAAATCGAGCGCTTGTTCTAGCCACTTGACCTCACGCGCACAGATTCAACAAGCGCTGCGAGTTTGGCCTTTGTTACGACCTATGCAAATCAGAGCTTATCTGTTTACACAGGAATACTCAAACAGAGCATCATTAAACCCTCAATGTCAAGAGTCACAGAAAAGTGCAGGGTCTACAAATTCATCTAGTAAGGTTAACACAAGACAGGTTCTTCACGATAACCATCTCTTTGAGGGTCAGAGGAAACTCATTTGAATTTTTTCCAATAATTCTAGGATATATTTTTTTGCCACAACTGGGCTACAGTGTAGTTTGTTGTCTGTAAGAATTTTAAAGATGTTTTTAAGTAGTTCTATCCTACACTCACCAAGGCTGCATTTATTTGATAAAATACAGTGAAATTGTGCTAAATATTGAACAGTTAAAGTGTAAAACGTTCTTTACAAATCATTCTAATATGCTAATTTATTTATGTTGAAAACAGAAAAGCGTGTATTTAAACAGATATACTTTCATGCTTTTATTTTCACTAGATCAGTTTTCTCCTTGCTGAACAAAGCAGTCATTTAAACCGGTCATTAACTGAAAATTCAGAATTCCCTAAATAAGAGGTCTTTGTACTATAAAAATACTCTGTAAATTTTACATTTTTTTGAGCTTTGAGCAAAAACAGCTTATATTGATGCCAAACTGTCAAAACAACAGCTTGTGGAATGTGTCACTTGATGTAACAGTGTGGCTAAACCCCGCCTCCGCAGAAGCTGATCAACATCTGCTGACTGTTTAGCCCCGCCCATCGATTTTACATCTCTGCCCGTTTAGCCCCGCCCACATATTCTACATCACTGCCTGTTTAGCCCCGCCCACAGATTCTACATTACTGCCTGTTTAGCCCCGCCCACAGATTCTACATCACTGCCTGTTTAGCCCCGCCCACAGATTCTACATCACTGCCTGTTTAGCCCCTCCCATGATTCTACATTACTGCCTATTTACCCCCGCCCCCCGATTCTACATCACTGCCTATTCAGCCCCGCCCACCAATTTTTGCATACATACTGTAGTAGGTAACTGATAAGGCAGGTCTACGCAGAAACCAAACAATAAAGTGAACAAAAAGTTCATTTGATGAACTTTATTTTTAATGTAGTTCCAGACCACGTCACTAACAATGCCATTGTTCTCTTCATTTTACTGTGGATTTGTTTACAAACAATCTGAGGGAGGATTTTGAGAAACACTGAAACTCAAAGATGATGCTTTGCCGACTATATTGGGAAGGAAATGGTGCCACACAAGTGTGAGTAACTGTTTTCAACACATGATCAATAGGGGTGTGAACCTACACTGGGTTCACGGTTCCGTTCGATTACAATTATCATGTCATCGATTCGGTTCAATACAATATCTCGATGCATTGACAATGCACTGCATACTCAATTTTCAATTTCAATGCACATGTATATAATTTTGTTAATAAAACAAACAGTCAGATATATGAAATGAAACTTTAATTTTACCTCCTCAATGAAAACACACTTGAACAAATATAGCGTTTAGAGGAGCAATGAGAGACACTGTCGGATTGCTCTCTTCTGGCATCAGTTATCAGTTTGTGATTTCTCAGGCCAAGACATTACTAATTGAACTTTCAGATAGTGGCCCGCTGTGGTGCTGCGATGGAAGAATGTTGATATTCCGTGGATTTTGGCCAAAAGCAGGGAGAGCGCGGCCACTTTAAGCGCACGCTGCGATGCCAGATTCACTGTACGGGCGAAGCATTTCACGTGAGGGAATGTTCCGAATTGAGCTTCAGCGATCATCTTTATCTGATACCTGCCATTCTTCAACAACCTACGACAGTAGCTCTGTTCATAAAAGCCAAAATGTGCCCAGATGTCGGATTTTAAAGCAGTTGGAGCATTTTTAATTACTCCCACTTGAGATCCGCCTCCCTCAGCCATTGTATTCTACTGCGACAAAGCACGTATGTGGCAAATGACATCAGAAAAGCGTCAGTATGTTATAATCGGTTATGGTCTATTACTGAACCGATACCGAATCGTCCTCGTCTGCATCGTGATGCATCGTAGAAACGATTAAATTTTAACACCCCTAATGACCACTACTGCTTTGTCTGTTAATAAAGATTGTTCTGTCCTGAACCTAAATTACAGCAATGTCCATCTGTAAAGAAATTATGCTGTCAAGCATACACAATTGTTAGCTAATCATAGCAGAGGGCATATTACAGTACATCTTAATGATGCTGTTACTTCTAAATGTTTGTTGATGTAAAAATCCAGATAACATTATAAGACCTCAGAGAACAGTATAGAAGGCAGTTCATGACACCTTTAAATTAAACATTACTGAATCACAGTCCTCGCAAACACAAACCAAAACCTATAGAGTACTCTTAAAAGCAGGATCTGCAAAACATGATTTAATAGCCGCCAGCAAATGTTTTCAGATGTTATTGTTGAAGACCGAATGTGCAGCAGAATTGACGTTTTGGTGATGGTGGTGCTTAAAAAGGGATGAATTTAGAAAACAGAGTGCATGCTCAAAACCCTTCCTAGAAATTGTGTCTTTAAATTCATCCCCGCATTTGTTCTGTCAGATAAAGGTAGGAGATGTCTAGCTTCTGTCAGGATGAGGAGTAAAGCTGCTTGTGAACTGTCACATTTGAATGTTCACTTCAAGTTCAAGAGGTGAAGAGTCTGAGGACTGTCTAATGAACCGTTTCACTGTTCGCAAAAGCCTTTTATTTAGATAGTCTAGCATGAAAGTCATTAAAAGCAGACGTCCTTAAGGAGCAAATCACCTGGGCCGCTATGACCTCTTCATTAGTCCTCATCAGAGATAAGTTACTGCTAATGTGAGCAAGCATCATTAGGGATATCTCAGAGCTAGTATAAATTTACACATGTCCTCATTCGCAATAGAAAAAACTGCACTTGTATAGTAATGCGTGTGTGTGCGTGTGTGTGTGTGGTCAGACCCGCTGGAAAGGTTCAAGAGCTCGTGTTTGTCTGCAGCAGTGGATTTATCCTCCAGCTCCCACAGCAGAACGTTGATGAGATGAGAGTTCTTGATGACGATGGGCACCTCCTCAAACATGTTCTCATAACCCACGCTAGCCTTCTTCAGCCTGCACACAAAGCAAAGAGTTTTTCACTGTCATTGATTTATTCATCCAGTTTCAGAATCTGGAAGTGACCCCTGTCACAGATTTGACATCACATTTTTGATAACGGAAAGCTCACACTGTGGCTTAAATAGGCACGATACAGTATGTCAAATTTCAAGCAGTTTGTCAGACCATATTGAAAATAAAGCAGCTGTTTTACTCGGGATTGCAGCCCAATCAGATTTCACTGTGGGCAGGGCCACCCAGTATGACACTGAAATAAACAAACCAATCAGCAGACAAAAGGCCCTGTTGCTCATTAAGTAAAAAGACTTGCTCTCTTTCACTACCTTTCCTTTGAACCCCTTTTTCTACTCTTTTCCAATCAGTTTCTGACTTTATCCCCCTCATTAGAATCTGCTTGTGGTTGAGTCTACTGCAATGTGGGAGTGAAAGGCACTACTGTATGTGGCAGATCACCCTAATTAAATGATTAGATGATTTCAACTCTTCTCCGTTACTAATCGCTCCATTAGACAAGCACTCTAGGCTGATTAGTCAACTGATTTCAAAAGGCAGTTTTTGTATCTCAAGCCAAAGTACAAAAGAGACTGAAGTAAACAAGGGAATGTACCCTTCATCCAGACTCTCAGCCAATCGGTCATTCACCAACGCAAAAATACATAATAACTTAACAGTTAAATAATACGTTTAAAAAGAAGGTTATATGCCTTTAAAGGTTATACACCTATTTAAAACCTTTAGAAATAAATGTTTGGGGCCCGGATGTCACCTCCATGTCTGCTTCATGCCTTGCGGGGCAGAGCTGTGGCTCCTCACACACACTACTAGACATTTGCATGGACAAACCTTATGAACACATGCGCGTTCACACACACAGGTGTGCACACAGTCATTCACAATCATTCACGTTGATGTACAAACTGGTGTACTAACAGGTGCTCTCAGACTAGGGTTGCCACCCGCCCCTTAAAATACGGAATCGTCCCGTATTTGAGAATTAAATTGCGCGTCCCGTTTTAAATCAATAAGGGACAGGTTTTGTCCCGTATTTTAATTTTTTTTTCAGTGTTGCCAACTTAATGACTTTGTCGCTATATTTAGCGACTTTTCAGACCCCTTTGGCAACATTTTGACAAACCTCAGCGAGTCTCTGGCAGTGCCACGCGAGCGCACGCACATGTCTGTTCTGTTCAGCGCGCAACTGAGAGGAGCAGGGCTTTCAGTTATGTTGCTTCCAACTCTAGTTTACATGCATATATAGCCAATCTTATGTGTACTTGGCTTCATCAGACAACGGCTGGATTATAAATAAGTATATGTAAATATATAAGTAAATATACATTTTGTAAAGCAGAGCTAGTTTAATAATGGCATGCATTTCAGTCACTATTTCATATTCATTCTGTTTTTCTGACAACAGAAACCATTAAATACATCAGTGAAAACAGTTCTATTGAGAATTTGGGTGCATTAAATTACACTATGTGACCACAAAGAAGCAAGATAATATGACGCACTTGTAATGAATATGCACATTTACGTATGACGTCATCTAGCGACTTTTCATGCATGGTGTCCCTTATTTTGACTTCTTGAAGGTGGCAACCCTATCTCAGACTCACTTGGTTTTGATCTGCGGTTGCCTTAAAACAATTTGTAATAATAATTATGTGTGCAACTAAATAATACTTAACATTCAGTATTCACTGTGACTTACACAGATGGTGGTTGTTGCTGCAGTTTATTTGCTGTTGTGTCTTCTGTTGTTTTCTCTTTTTTCAGCAGGTATGGAAGCAAGTTATCTGTTTTTGATCTCTCTTTATTTCCATCCCTTTTCCTTTTTTTTTCTTCTTCTTCTTTTTCTTTCTCCCCTCTCTCTTTCTCTCCCCTTCCTTGTTGTCCCTCTCCCAAACCCCTTTTCTCTCTCTTTTTTTTTTTTCTCTCTTCCTTTCTCCTTTTTCCCTCTTCTTCTCCCCTGTTCTCTCTATCCTCTGGTCCTGTTTGTCACAGTATAATTAAATAAAAAGATAAATAAAAAAATAATAATAATTAAATACATTTATTTAAAAAACAAAAACAAAAACCCATATATATACAGGCTCTGAATGATGATAGCATAGCTACACATACACACTGTAATGCATTATCTTTGCTACTGATGGCCCGGGAAAATAAAAATAGAAATAAATTTATGATATACGTAAATATAATATTTTATAATATATACATGCAGGTGAATCACAAAAAAATGTGAATATCTTGAAAAAGTTAATTTGTTTTGTAACTTGCTTTCAAAACTAATGAAACTTTATATATTTTAAATTAATTTCATGTGAAGTAAAATATTTTTGTTTCAATTTTGATGAGTCTTCTCCAGTCTTCCTCTGACTCTAGACCTTGAAAATGTACCTTTTATTTTAAAAAAGGACTTTGGAGCACTGAGCAACAGTCCAGATCTTTTTCTCCTTAGCCCATGTAAGATGCATCTGATGTTGTTCCTGTTTCAGAAGTGGCTTGGTAGCTCTTTTCCCGGAAGAGCTTGGTGACTCTAGATGCATTGACTCCAGCTTCTTTGTCCACTCCTTGTGAAGTTCTCCCAAGTATCGCCTTTGATTGACAGTATTCTCCCACTTGCAATCCCTGTCTCTTGTGCATCTTCTTCCCACTCAACTCTGCATTTAATATGCTTAGATACAGCACTTTGTGAACAGCCAGCCCTTTTAGTAATGACCTTCTGTGACTTAACCTCTATGTGGAGGGTGTCAATGACTGTCTTCTGGATCATTATTTAGTCAGCAGTCTTCCCCCATTATTGTTGTTTCAAAGAACAAGAGACACCCAGAATTTATACTGTAGGAATGGACATTTCAAAAGTAAATATTCTAATATTTGGAGATTTTGACTTATGAGCTGTAAGCTCTAACCAGCAAAATTAAAACTTAATAAATTAATAAATCTAGAATATATGAAAGTTGCACTTTTTAAAAAAAAAAGTTGAGATGCACCTGTTTCTACAGTACACACATACACAGAGTTGATATATATGTGACCCTGGACCACAAAACCAGTCTTAAGTCGCTGGGTGCATTTGTAGTAATAGCCAAAAATACATTGTATGGGTAAAATTTTTTTAATTTTTTTTTATTCTTAGGATAGTAAGTAAAGATCATGCTCCATGAAGATATTTAGTCAATTTCTTACTGTAAACATATTAAAACTTAATTTTTGATTAGTAATATGCATTGATTAGATCTTCATGTGAGAACTTTAAAGGTGATTTTCTCAGCATTTAGATTTTTCTGTACCCTCAGATTCCAGATTTTCATATAGTTGTATTTCAGTCAAATATTGCCCTTCAAATCATACATCAATGGGAAGCTTATTTATTCAGCTTTCAGATCATGCATAAATCTCAATTTCGGAAAATTAACAATTACGACTGGTTTTGTTGTCCAGGGTCACAATAGAAGCTTACCCATCTGCCGAGAAGTCCTTCTCTTTACAGATCTCCATGAGTTTTGGGGTCAACCTGTAGGCTTTCAAACACAAAGAACCCTGGGCTGTCTTGATGGGATCTACAGAGAAAGAGACAAAACATTGACGGTCTTTCTGAAGACAGCAAACCAAACCAAGGTGTTTCGACTTGCTCAACACAGGATACTATCTACAAGCTTCAGAAATAACAAACATTGTAGCAAGTTCAAAATACAACGACAGTAAAGGCTGTAACAACTATATGAAAGGTAAAATTGAAGATATGAAGTTTGAAAAGATGCAGTATGTGTTAATCTACCAAGGGAACAGAACTGTCATCCAGTCAAAGTGGATTAATCTCACTGTCAGAAGGATGACATTTTGAGTGTAAAAAAACCCTAAAATCATTAATGTTCTGTCGAAGATGGGTGAAACTTGCCAGTCTGCTCTGCCCGTTATCCATTATCCAAAGACAGGATTTATAGCACGGTTCTGTTCTGATGTTAAATGCATTTAGACACCATGGAAAGATCATCGTCTGTCTTTTTAAACTGTCTTGAAACTTCCCAAATGACAATCTAAACGACTCAAGGAGTTCTCCAGATTTGCTTAGACACAGGTAAGATTCACTTAGTCTTCTTCAAGTACCTGTTGAAATGGAGTGGACTGAATCAATGCCAGGTTTGAGGATGTATTTATGCACCACTTCTAAATGCATCCACCAGTGCCTTTTGCAACAACAGTGTACACAACTAGAAATTAAAAAAAAAAAAAAACACAAATACCGAAATTAGCAGAAGTGCGTAGTAAAAATAGGAAACTTAAGGAAACAAATTAATTTTAATTCGTTTAATTAGTTTTTAACCATTTTTTTAACTTTATAACACATGCATAAAACCAAGATATATATAAAACCACCCTAAAATTAAAGAATTTCCAAAAAATTCACAAATCATGAATTGATTGGATGGATGGATCAATGAGAGATCCCTAATGTTTGACCCGAAAATGTGCATAAAATCTCCTAAAACCTCCAAAGAATTTCACAAATTGCACTTAATATGCAATAATAGTAAATAAATGAAAAATATACGTTTATGAACATACCACAAATACTAGAAACTGAATCATGAATGTCATAATACGACATGATGATGAATGAAAAAACATCACTAGTGGTCTTAACTCTAACTCTCTGTCCTTTACTTAAAAAAACACACACACACCTCCTAGTACCTGAGAGCCAGAGGAACATATGAAACCACGTCGATCAAGTCTCACAGTTTGTGGACCCATCGGCCCTCTGAATGCTTTCATTGTTCATGTGAAGAGTGCGTTTGGTGAAGGGTGGGGTTTCTGGCAGCTGCTAGGTGTCTGATATATTTTTAGTGAGGAGCGCCTGCTTGCCACCACAAGGAGGAGACTGAACAAACACCCTGATAGGGATCCACATCTGGTCTGAGGGGGAAGTCTGAGGAAAGTTACAGACAGCGTGGACCACGAGGCCGAGAAACGGACAGGGGCGCGAAGAACAGTCAAAGTTTTATGTTTACGTTTTCATCCAAATCCGTGCTGGAATCAGGGCGCTGCTGTCCCAGTTAGGTGGGCGAGTAGAGGCGCACGACATTTGTTTGTGTGAGTTCAGGGAAACAGATAATGTCCCTGTTGTTAATGCAGCTTGTCTGAAGATTCCTCCGCCCTCGTGCTGCCATCAGCCCATCGACATCTGTGATGGGTGGCGTCTGTGCCGGTGGATGAGGGGGTGTCCCGGTCCTGAATCCACTCCTGAAGGTACACATCAGCTCTGCGATAGCAGGCTAAATAAACAGAGGGGAGGAAACCCTGTCTAGACGAGGCTGCTGCCGGCCCGCTACGCACACCAGCCTCCTGTTTACACAAGGGGGGAATGCTGTCCACAGCCAAGAAACCATGGGGTAGAAAGACGGAAAGAGAGAGAGAAGGCAAAGTGGTAGAGCAAAGCAGTGCAGTAGAAAAGAAGTGTGTGTGTGTTTGGGTGAGAGGAGCTGAAACATACTGCTGTGTGTGTGTGTGTGTGTGTGGATGTATAGCAAAAAAAAGAGCAAAAGAGCAAGGTGATACCAGAAAGGACAGTTATATGCCTCAGACACCATGTTTATATAGGCACATAATTTTCCCATTAACGTCCATTTTTTGGTTACGCATTTTGTTCAGATGATGTTGACATGTTTCACGACTATTGGAATATTTATATATACATGTAATCAGCATTATCTGAGTAAATAATGATTTCTAGAAATGTTAATATTTTTAGAGAATTCAGAGAGTAAACCTAACCAGCTCATTCATATCCACCCTAACACCAAAGCTTGTTAAGAATAGTAAAATGTTAGTTATTCAGTTCATAAAAATGTAGACCATGATTTTTTTTAGGTTTTTAAAAATGTGACCCTAGACCACAAAACCAGTAATACTAGTATTTTTTTTTTTTACTTATGCATCATCTGAAAGCTGAATAAACATATTTCTATCATTGTATGGTTTGTTAGAATAGGAGATACAACTATTTGAAAATCTGCAGTCTGAGGTCCAGGGTCACAGATGTTATTAGAAAACCAATTTAGGTCTCAATCATTTTAAAAGTGTTTCTCATCAGTAATTCCACAAATGTCATATATAATATCGACATATTTAGCGTTTTGGTTCTATTTGCTGTTTTGGACCTGAAATAGCTGAAATCATTTGGCGAAGTGACAAGGAAAAACATTTGATATGCTCATTCTGACTTACAGAGAAAAAAAAGGGTGAGAGAAACCTACCATATATCAGTACGACTGACTCCTCGATGGCGTGCTGGTAGCTGAACTGAGAGTCCACAAAGGCCCGGCTGACAAAAGAACCATAGAAAGTTGACTGGTACCAACCCACATGAAGATGATCAATGTTTACATGCCGCAAACTTCTCATCATCTCCATCTGATACTGAACTACAAGAGAAAAGAGAGAGCGATGGCATTAGAGTGGGGGAGTAGGTGTGTTGTTGTACTTTCTCAATTGCGCATTTTGCTTGACGATTATTATGTTTCTCATTAGATAGAGCTCTGAGCAGCTCCAGACCTGGAGAATAGGTCACAGTCACAACCAACAACAATGACATGCAAAGTGCATTAAGAGGGAAAATATCTTACAGATACAAAAATGCCCCCTTTGTTTCATTTTCTGTTAAGAAGCTGTTAAGGGTAATAATTATAAATAATTGCAATTTATTAAATTCTTCAAAATATTCATTATTTAATTTCAGAAAATTAAGTTAAAGGTGCCATAGAATGGAAAACTGAATTGACCTTGGCATGGTTGAATAATAACAGTTCAGTACATGGACAT
>JAUMHQ010000082.1:12598698-12610132 GCA_032361165.1 Enteromius paludinosus
TTTTATCTTAATACACAGAAACACTTGTTTCTGTGAATTGTGGGGACTTTCCATGGACTTTTTATTCTAACCAAGCAATATTTTTTTTTTATCCCCAACCCTTAACCTACCCCTTACAGAACACCTTATTTGCATTGTTACTCTTTCAGACAAACAATTTACTACTTTTATTTTGTCAGAAAATTACAAACACAAAGCTACAAACAGAAGACAAATCCATACCAACCTGTAAATGCATGAATCCGGATCATCTGGCCCGACAGCTTTTATAGTATAAAAAGACACTCGACACTCCGGTTTTATTGATGGCAATTACCCATGGTTTTATTTATCACTCAGCCAGTAATAATTATCATGGCTTAAAAATTAAGTAGATGTCCTTATTATCCAAAGTCACCCTAAGTCCATTTAAACAAGTGATAGAAAAATATATACTTAACACTTTTTACAATACTGGTTTGGTCCAAACAAAAGTGGATCAGAAAAGCCAATATTCCTTTAGTCTTCAAAGGATCCCCAATTTGCATTTAAGTTTACTTTTAAATGGATTTGGGCAACTTTGAATTAAGGGCTTTACATAATAATTTCTAAAAGACAGAACACGGAACACAAAAAAAAGCTGGTTTAACACACAAAACTTCACAGATTAAAAAAAAAAAAGTCACTATTTACAATTTTTAATAATATTCAAAGGCCAATTAATTGATTCAAAGCGCAAGTTAAAGGATGAGAGGACAGGAAAAAAGAAATTGAGAGTTGAGTTGATCTCAAATTGAGAGGGTAGACAAAATAAGAGGGAGTACATAAGAAAATAAAGTGTACAAGATGAACGTGAACAGATTCAAACTACAGATTTCGAGCGAAGAATTCAGGACTTTTCCTTTTTTTCTTCCTTGCCTGCAAATCTCTGCAGTGGAGGTACACGGCCCTCAATGTCATCCACCTCCTTAAAACATTCATTTTGCTTCTCACGTCAGACAGCACTCAGGCGCACAGGCTACGTTTTTACATCAAACACAATTCTGCACGTACAAAAGAAACCACACATACACACAACCTGCGCACAGAAAAACACACACGGGTCATTCAATACACGAAAACACACCCTTTCTGTAGATTCAGCAACTAGGTCTGTGCCATATGAAGTCAACCCAAGCATAAGCAACCCGTCAATACTTTTTCTTCAGAGCATCATTAAATTCTCGTTTCTTTCATTTACTTACAAAAAGAAAAGAAAAAGGCAAATCCTGCACACAATGCAGATGCTGCAAAGATTATTGTCCTGTTTTAAAAGGTTCTTGCTTGATTGTAATGTGTTATTTTGCATCTTTAAGTCTTGGTTAGGTTCTTGGTTTGGGCCAGTGTTCCCCACTCAGTTTCTCAATGACCTCCGTAGCACAAAAAAAAAAAAAAAAAATCTCCTGGCACTATGAGCTAATCATAGTGCCGTGATCAAAATACTAAGTACTTCAGTGTTTGTCCCAATAGTCTACGCCCAAGCCACAACAAATCCTTTCCAATATTTACTTCCTGCGTCGAACAGCAGTTTTGATTTTGCGTCCAGCGATTGAATTCTGCCCCGCTGGCGTCGGGTTGAAAGAACTCTTTCCTGACCTGTTTGGACGAAATGGCACATTAATAAACTGGTAACAAATGCATTTTGTAGATGCCAAAACCATTACATGAAACATTAAATGATGAGAAACATGAGTATGTTGAAGCTGACGAAAGTCGTTTCTTACCCAATGTTAAAAGCAGGGGCCCCACCAAAGCTGAAGCCTCCACCAGAGGGAGGGTTTATAGCAGGCATGGCAGGACTGGCGGCAGGAGTTGCTGGAGCTGCTGATCCAGCCCCAAAAGCAAACACATTATTGGTGCTCCCTGATGCTCCAAATCCACCAGTGCTTCCAAACTGGAACCCTCCTTCAAAAATAAGTGGGGTAACAGTTATATAGATGCATACAAATAGCTAAAGGCTTTACTAGGTAGCATGGTGGGTTTTTTTCAGCCTCAAAATCTCAACTTTTTCAAAGCCCTACTGATTTTTGTAGTACTTTGAAGGTAAAATGCAGTTAGGACATCGCTAAATGTGTTGTTGACTTTTGAAATGACTTGAGATTTCCAATGAAAGTTCTCTTTTATACAAATGTATCAGGTCTCTCTAACCTTGGCCTGTGGTGGAAGTAGTAGATCCAAACGTAGGTGCAGGGTTGGCTTGCTGACCGAATACAGGGGCAGAATTGGGCTTAGCTCCGAACGCAGAAGCTGGGGAAGCGGTGGCTGAGAATGAAGGTGCTGCTGACCCAAATGCAGGAGCACTGGGTTGAGATGCACTCTGTCCGAAGATGGGGGTCTGTCCAGAGCCAAAGCCAGATGTAGGTGTGGCAGAACTGAAGACAAATGGAGAAGGGTTGGCAGGTGCAGGTGGAGCTGGAGCTGCAAGAGATAAGTGAAATTAGTCACATTTGTACAAAACGACATCCAAGAGGTCAAAACAGACAACTAGACAACAATGGTGGCAAACTAACCGGCAGAGGCTGGGGTGGAGGATGCAGCAGCAGCAGCACCAAATGTGAAAGCAGGGGAGGATGAGTTAGTGCCCGAGCCAAACTGGAAAGGTTGTGCCGGGGCAGGTGCAGCAGAAGGTGCTGCAGGGGGTGCAGGCTGACTATCCTGCGGCTGCTGTCCAAACACGAAAGCCTTTGCCATGGTTTGCTCAGAGGAAGTACTCTGGCCAAACACAAAGGTACTTGAGGGAGCAGGTGCAGGAGCCAGGGAAGAGGTAGTGGGAGTGCCGAAAAGGCTGGGGGTGGAGCTGGAGGAAGCTGGGGTGCTAGAGGAGTTGGCCATGAAGCCAAAAGTTGGCTTTGGAGCAGATGTGTCTGAAAAGCATATAGTTGTCGAGTAAAACGGAGGTACTACTAGAACATACGACTAAAGCCATTAGGAAATTAGAAGAGACGCCTTTCACTCACCTGTCATACTTTGTCCAAAACTAAACGATGGCTTTGGAGGTTCTGCTGACTCGGCAGGTTTCCCAAATGTGAGCGCAGGCTTGGGAAAATCCTTTGCAGGGTCTGGCTCACCAAAAGAGAAGCCCAAGGTTGGTGCCGGTTTGTCAGCTTCCTTGGAAGCACCGAATAAGAATGCAGTGGAGGGTGTGGAGGTATCCTTTTTCTCTTCTCTTTTTCCGAAGGTAAAGGTGGACGTCACCAGCGTTTGCTCTTCCGATGATACTTCCCCAAACAAGGTTGCAGAAGAGTCATCTACTAAAGCCTTGCCAAAAATAGGAATGACACTTGCTGCCGTTGTTGTGGTGGTGGTGGTTGAAACGGTTTCTGAGGGAGCAGGAGCATCCTCTTTCTCAGCTTTGGACTGGGCCACAGAGAAACTAAAGGATGAATTTGAGCTTCCTTTCTCACTGGGTTTAGCTCCAAACAAAAATGCTGAGTTTTCAGAACCAGAAGCTTGAGAGCCAAAATTGATTCCATTGCCACCACCAAATTTAAATCCTGCACTAGAATCCTGAGACTTATTCTTTTTTCCGAGCGAGTCATCCATGGATGCACCAAATGTAAAGGCCTTTGACACACCCTCTTTTGTTGCTGTGGATTCTGACGAGGAACTACCAAGTTTGACCCCACCAGAAGCTGCATCCGAGGATAAGCCTCCAAATTTGAAGCCCTCCGATTTGGAGGTTGAGTCAGAGGACCCAAATCCAAATTTAAATCCTCCTGTTGTGGAATTAGTATCTGAGAAAGTGCCTCCAAACTTCAGGCCAGCAGAGGTCGAGTCTGTAGAGGCGGTACCAAACTTAAAACCAGATGAACTTGAGTCTGTACTGTTGGACTGGACGCCAAAAGATGAACTAAAACCTGAAAAAGAAATGAGAATTCTGATCATCAGCCTGCTCCTACTAAACAGAAAACAGCTGCTTCCAAGTCTCCTGGCGTATGAAAATATCATTGCAATGCACTTTACCTTTGGACTCTATTTTAGCTCCTGGTTTTGCTGACTGGCAGGCCACACACTGCTGGTCCTCTGCCTTATTCTGAACACAGCACACCTCACACTCCCAGCTCCCCTCAGGTTTTTTGAACTTGTCCCCGAATCCTAACAAATGGGCAGCAGTGCTTGCCGGTGCAGAGGCTGGAGCCGAGACAACTCCGGCTACAGCTCCTATAATACACCAAGGAGTAAAACATCAGGTATGCAAATATTTTTGATGCAAAAATTCGTTTGAAATGCAAATTAGTTTTATAATAGCAGGGCTAACCCCCAAATTAAGGTCAGTCCTTCTCTAGTATTCCATGGATTTTACATTACTGTCCATTTTGCGGGCATTAAAATGTTAACAGCAAAACTGAAACTTTACCTGGTTTAGAGCTCTGACAAGCTACACATTTGACATCCTGGGCCTTATTTTGAACCATGCATACATCACAGTCCCAAGACCCTTCTGGCTTTTTAAATTTGTCCCCAAATCCTAACAGTCCAGTTGCTGAAGAAGCGGTTGTTGTTAATGTGGTGGTTGTAGAAGAGCTTGCAGAGAGGGTGGATGAGACCTCAGAAATAGCTGGTAGAGTCAAACTAGATTTCACTCCAGTCCCAGGTTTGGCCGTGTCACAAGCTACACATTTAACTACATCTGGTTTGTTTCTGACCAAACATGTGTCACAGTCCCAGCTACCAGCTGGAGGAGCAAAGAGGGAACTGATGCTCGCAGGAGCTTCTGTGGGTTTATTCTCCGATTTGGAGGAAGAGTCTGTGTTAGGCTGTGGAGCCAGGCAAGCCACACACTTTTTGTCTGAGGACTTGTTTTGCAATAGACAAGTGCCACAGCTCCATGAACCTGCAGGTGGTCTGAACTTATCACCGAAACCAAGAGGAGCTGAGGTTGTTGATGCAGACAGTAAAGGTTTATCAACCGAGTTCTGAGCAGGGAACGCAAATCCTGAAAACAAGAAAAGCATAAATACATACAAAAAACATAAATACATACAAAAAACAATGACTTTCAAAACACGGGAAAAGCAAACCAGGAAAAGCAAATCTTACCAGGTCCCTTAAGTATGTCCAATACACTGCCCTGTTTTAAGACCTTGGCTGGTTTGAAGGGTCCTTCTAACTCCTTTTCTTCACTAGCCACTGATTTGACTGCAAAACATGCATTTAAGAAATAAATACACTAACATAAGTTTATATGAAAACATCTTCGCAAATCAAAACTTACCCGGTGCTAATGTTGGAACAATTTTCCCATTGGAATAAGAGGGGCCTGTTTTCATAGTAGGCGCACTGAAGGTGAATCCAGACTGCAGTGAAGAATCTTTATTATTTCCAATCCTTGCTCAGTATTAAATGCAAAGGATGAGAGAATAAATAAGACTTACAGATGGAGAGAAAGATGGAGGACTAGCAGCTGTTGCCTTGACGATAGGCGAAGAGAACGTGAAGGGAACAGATGGTGGTGTGGATGGTGCAGCTGGCTCCTGATTAAACAAAAACGATGTGTTACAAAAAAACTTGTCCACCATAACTGCTATGAAACCGTGTCAGTTCGATAAGTTAAGACTATGCGTATGCATGAATCAACAATTAAATTGTTGATAAATTGTAGGGCCCAGCCCTAACAGAGAGTAGGTAATCTCAGGTGATTATTCAAAGTTAAAAGTGTCCAATATGAGTTTAAATATATTACGTGACCTCATAGCCATACTGAAAACAACAAGACGGTTTACCTCAGATCTTGAAATTAAATTAAAGCAAAGATTACCATTAAAAGTGAATTCACTGCGAACCAACGAGTGTATTCCACGGTAAAGATGTTCTCAGTCACTCAGTATGTAGATTTAATGTTAAAAAGCTTTTTTATTAATTAGATTGTAAAGGTATCCATTTCGTTGCAAATTCAGAGTGTTTCCAGAGAGAGCCCACCCACACGCTTCTGATTGGCTGTGATATTTGATTGATTATGGCACATAGCGTCTAGAGTGGACACCCAAATTACTTGTAGCGTCATGTGTAGGTAGGACACGGTGTAAGGGGTCAGAGGGGAGGTAATACCTTATTTGCTGCTGGTTCCTCAGAGACTGTTGTAAGTGGTGTTGTGCTGGAGGTGAGCGAAGAGGTTGGGGGAGGAGAAGAAAAATTAAATGTTGGCAAAGTGAAATTGCTGGGAAGAGAGGCAGGTGGCAGGTCTGGGTCCTCGGCAACCTGAAAGGAGAACAGCTTATATGAGCATCAAACCATCCTGTTAGATAGCCTCAAAACAAGTTCTTCTCAAAAGCATATAATCAGCAGGTTCTCTGACCTCATCTTCAGGTCTTTTGGATGAAGGTCTAATGGCCCTTTCCCTCTTCATTTTTCCCCCTCCTGAACCAGCACTGCTGGTCGCTGGGGTGCTGGACAAGGGGTAGGACAAACTGCTTGTGCTGGAGACAGAGGAATTAATGGATTAAGTTTGCATGCAAGTGAAGTCAATAACAGTTCCTTGTCCCGTCCAAAAAGAAAATAATTTCTAAAACGGTTGCAAATTATTCACTTACCTGGAGGAGGAAGCCTGGGCACGATCTGAAATGGGAGGGGATTGTCTTAACGGCTACAAAAAAGAACACAAAAGTTAGATCTCCGGAAGCGCTCTAAACACAAACTCCATTGCAATAGTTCACGTAAGTCATGCTGAACTCAAATGTAGGATACATTATGATAAAAACTGAACTTACAGTCTCCTTGTTGCTTTTCTCAACTCCTCTGTTCACTCCACCTGGGGTGAGTGATGGCCTAAAGGACATTGAGCGATTACCAGACACTGCAGCAGCTGCAGGGACCACCAGCTTCTGCACAGGAGGAACTGATGGCTCCAGCTGTGGGTCAATATAACATTACAAATACAGCAGTTCCCTATACCACTGTGAAAAGGATATCACGCTATCTATTTTCAGAGCAATGTAAAAAATACATTTAAATTATACAGGATTTTTTTTTTTTATTCTCTGTCAATAATTTCAAGACCTGAATAAAAGTAGCATTAAACATCGCAATTTCTTAGACATTAAATGCACCCTCTGCTATTCATCAAGAGTGCTCACTTAAACTGCAAAACACCACACTCAGCCCTGGATATTTTGGACTACGTACATCCGCCACAAATGGTTATTACAGGCTTTAGGTTTCTGGTGTTGGGTGAACAGGCACATTGTTTGAGATTGGTAGCCAGCTGCCACAGTTGTCAACAGTTAAAGACAGGCAGAGGAAGCAAAGTGAAAGTTGCCAATTTTACAAGACACATTAAGGTACAGTAATAAATGGCTTCTACACATGAAAACCACGTATGAATTTCTTTCTCGATCCCATATTATTTGCCACTTCCAAATCTTAAGCTGTGTGTATTAAGGCACAAGACTTACCCGTTTCCTCTTTGCCTGGAAATTTGAAATGTTAAGGTCTGTGTGATTCAGTGACTAAAAGAAAAGAAAGGTTTGAAGACCGTATAAACTGAATATTCAAGTGAAGTGAATTTCAAAGTGTTGTAATGTAACTGCTACGACAATACTTACAGCTGACAGAGGGGATGAAACTGTAGACGGAATTCTTTTTGCATCCTGTAAGGTTACCAAAAACATGTTTCAGGAAAGACTTACTTTTGTTTTGTTCCCCAAGTTTAAGGGAACTATAAGTTTAATAACTGCTTAATTTACAGAGACATTTGGTCACTTTTAAACTCTTTATTAAGACATTTTCTACAATTATTTTGATTAGATTTTTTAATCCATATACACCATAGCTCAGGCAGTGTACTCACAGCAAGAGGACTGGACATGCGCTCCAGGGACTGTAGGATGCGCCTCGCTGTGGCACTGGTAACACCACACGGTTGAGATCCAGCTGGCTTTGCCTTTATCTGTCTTCTAACGGGAGGCTGTGAAACAACAGACCACAAAAAAAAATGTGATTCAAGTTTAAAATTTAATATCATATAATAGTGCTGGTGAATGAAACAAGAGTCCATCATTGCAATGATTGTTCAGACCTGGTAAGGTGTAGCCGGGCGTGAACGAACCGATCTCATCGCAGCCGCTCCTCCATACGTGGTCTTCCCTGGGTAGAAGGGTGAATCCCCAAACTGACTGGAGTTCAGTACGGAACTGTTCAACACTGACTGAAAGAGAAAAAACATGCCTAAAATTAATCTCATTAATAAATAAATAAATAAAAAGTCTCTTATGCTCATTTTAATAAAACAAAGTAAAAGCGGTAATATTGAAAAGTATTACAATATACAATAATATTACAGCAATACAATAACATTATAAAACAACAAAAAATATGAATTACTTACTGATGAGGAAGTCCCAAAGACTGACAGGTTGAAGGCTGGTTTCTTGAGCCCAGAGTGGGCTGTCTGCGATCCAGAATGGGTGTGTTCCGTCTCTGGGGACCAGAGGATCGGCAGAGTCTTTGACGTGGGCACATCTGGAAAAAGATTAAGCCTTAGTTCCGGCTATAGCTAGTCTAGATTGACCTTAATTCAAATGCCTAGCATCACCACTTATCTATGGGATTTTGTTTAGAAATGAGGTTGCTCACCTTTATCAGATGCACGTGATGAAAAGCCACTGGTAGTCGAGATGTTGTCATCCTCATGCTGAGAGCTGGAGTCCTTAATCTCTTTCACCAGGGAAAAGTTGGAGGTTACAGCAAAAGGGCTCCCTGAGAAGGGTGCTGTGGACGTGGAGGGCTGGGAGAAGAGGGAGCTTGTGCCGCCTAACGCAGGGGAACCATCCAGGGAGGGGAAGTGCAGGTGGGTCCGATTGAGCGGGGGTCTTGACAGAGCTTCCTGGAAGTTCAGCGATGCTTTGCTTGTGGATGGTTCTGAAAAAATGTCAGCATTTCATGTCAAGAACGCATGCAGCTTCTTAAGCAGTCACACACATAGTTCTTTAGGTTTTGGAATATCTACTGTGTGTATCTGCCGGACAGCACCAACGCATACCTGTGTTACTTGTGCTCGGCTCTGGAGAGTTTCGTCCATCTGGGAGAGGGGTGACTTCATCGTTGCCGTTGGGGGGAGGAGCCACATTGTTCCGGTCCACCCCGACTGCACCGGTATCACCCTCTGGAACATCTCCATTTTTGAAGTATTTCTGCAGCCAGGAGGGGACTATGCTCTTCACTGTATCTGTCACTCGACTGATCAGGCCAGGCTGCTGCAGGAGCCAAGGAGGAACAGAATTAGCATATCCAGTACCAATACAAGACTAAGAGTAATACCTTAACTCGTTAATAAAACTGAAACCATTGCTTCTAGCCTAAATACATAGACCAGGGGTAGGCAAATTCAGTCCTGAGGGCCGGTGTCCTGCAGAGTTTAGCTCCAACCCCAATCAAATACACCTGCCTGTAACTTTCTAGTGATCTTGAAGACATTGATTAGCTTCTTCAGGCGTGTTTGATTAGGGTTGAAGCTGAACTCTGCAGGACACCGGCCCTCCAGGACTGAATTTGGCTACCCCTAACATAGACCAGTGGTTTTCAAACTTGTTTCTGGGGACCCACAGCTCTGCACATTTTGCATGTCTCCCTTATTTACACACCTGATTTAGATCATCAGCTCATTAGGAGGGAGCTCCATGAACTCACTTGAGTGTGTCAGGTAGGGGAGACATGCAAAATGTGCAGAGCAGTGGGTCCCCAGGACCAGGATTGAAAACCACTGACATAGACCATAAGCTTTAATAATGCTCTGTCCCAGGAATCCTCAAATCTTGCCAGTCCGGTGCGCTACAGAGTTTAGCTTTAACTCCAATCAAACACACCTGAGCATGCTAATCAATGTCTTCAGGATCATTAGAAAAATCCCAGGTAGGTTAGTTTTATCAGGGTTGGAGCTAGGGCTGGGCGATATGGACCAAAAAAAAATAAATATCTCGATATACAATATATATCTTGTCTACAATATATATATATCTGTGGACTGTTTTTACCTTTAAAACAATTGATTGGGCATATTTTTCTCTTGATTCAGACAAAGATGAATAAATCTTAGTCTTATTTTAACCTTTAAACCTTTTGGATTTAGGTTAGCCTTGAACAGATTAACAAACGTTAAGAGCCTAAGCAGTTCTACCCAAGTTTTCCATGTGGCCTTCAACTTCTCTACTAAGCATGAAGCCAGCTGCAAGAGAAGACATCATCCCAAACTTTGATTCATGAGTTAACAGGACATGTTTCCCCTATTTACCTTACTGCACAAGCAGTGTGGCCTCCAAGGCTGGAGAGAGCTTGGATTTGAAAGCGTCAGTTGTCGTCTAAAAGGGGCCCTGGGGACCAAATCACTGTGCAAGCACTACAGGCTTATTGTTCTCTAAAAGAGCTCCAGGGTTTGGACACGGCACCACCACAGACCAGCTCTTTGGCTAAACGATGCAAGCATGTGACCCACAGGCAGGTGGGAAAGCTAAATAGTCTATTTAGCATCAGCAGAAGAGCCGGGAGAGATTGCGCAATCAAAACAGAAGGCCTTTAAAGCTTATAGATGCTTGGGATTTAAATATAGGCTAGAGCAAGAACGTAATTCATCTTCCAGCCTCACTCTGAGATCAAGACAATGACATAAAGAATAAATAACATGAACGTGCTGCATGCATGCACTCAGCATACAAAACCAGCTGTGTGCACGGCTGGGGCCCCACACATAAGCTCAGGGTAGCAACATAAGTCACTTCCTGTCAACAGTGTGCACATGACACCATACAAGGTCAGCATGGCCAATCAATGCAATATCGGGCAAGTTACTTCCAAAATGTAATATTTCCCAGCTTCACAGACAAAGCTTAAGCCTAGTCTTAGACTAAGGCCCAATCCTACCCCTACCCCTCTGTGTGGCGCGTTCATGTGTAGGGGTGTCTCAATTCTCCTTTGGTAAGAGGGGTAGGGGTAAGTGGAAGGGCTAGATAGTAGTGATGACGCTGCTTTGTAAATGTTTAAAATGTGTATCATTATCTTGTTATTAATATGACCTGATTTATTGTTCATGTTTATAATCATATGTTGTTACCAGTGAACAGGGCGATGTTTCCAAGCATTTTCAGGCTTAAATAAAGGCTGTTTTCGTTTGAATTACAATGCCTATAGTATGTCTATTTAATGTTCGCGGGTGCGAGGCAGGGCGGGTTGTAAAAATAGATACAGTGGTGCAGGGCGGTCCAAATAACAATAAATAAATAAAAATAAATGTCCTACTAGATAGCCCTCAGAACTAGGGCTGTGCGATATATATCGTACGATATATTATGCGCATCTCGTCAGTAAAGTCGGTTCATTGATTAGCGTTAAATCGCTGTCAACTGTTTTCAAAAGGAACGCCAGCTTATAAACAGAGCCGTAGATCACTGAGAAGCTGCGCGTTGAGTTCGCGGGTGATTCAATGGCG
>JAUMHQ010000082.1:12617200-12651092 GCA_032361165.1 Enteromius paludinosus
GCAGAGCTGGGGCCCTCCAGGAATTGAGTTTGAGACCAATGGGCTAAAGAGTCAAGGGGGTTCATAAATAGTAGACCAATATTTTGGTGTTTACTGTACATGAGGGTACGTAAATTACAGAATTGTCATTTTTCCATTTAGTTCAACTTTTCTTTCAGTGTTAAACAGTATCCAAAAACATTTTGTAGTTAACGCACCATGGCAAATCTCTATGAGCATTTCAGATTTGTAGGACTTACAAATACTAAAGTGTGGTTCGTTAAGTCACTAGACTATGTAGGAGGAATCTGGCAGACCTAGAACTTTACAAAGCTCCATTGTTTAGAATTGAGTGGAAAAAGTGAGATTGTCTGGTAAACAAGACACAAACCACCTGATTCTGGCAAAAACAGCTCTGGTGAGACGGAACTAAACCCATGTATTATATCTATATCACTGTAAGAACTGGGTTTTTTCTAAAAAATTTAAACTCCATGCCACTCCAAACCTGTATAGCTATTTATGTAGTGGAAGTTTGTTTATAAACTCAAAATAAGTCAGTGGGGTCCAAAACAACATTGGACAGCATGTAAACTGCTCAAAATGTGTTGTTATGTTCCGCACAAGTCATACAGGTTTAAAAGTGAGTGTAAATGATGACATTCTTGATAAACTATCCCTATAAGTCATCATCTGTTGCTGATTGTAATACCTAAAACATGGAAAAATATACTGGCTGAACTGTGAATACGATTTTTACATAGAACGTTTTGCTTGAGATGAATAAGAATGCACTTACCCAAACACCCAACACTGTGTTCCAACTCTTTTGCACTGGGTGTCTGTTAGATATGCGTAGTATTGCCTAAATGCAAATAATAAGTAATTTGAGTCATTCAATACTTCTGCCATCAAACAGTACAATGTGTGAATACTAGAGTGCGGATCAGGCCGCATTTTTCTGTCCGAGCCCGGCCCGCGTCCGACAGAGCAGTAACGGAACCCGACCCGACCCGGATAGGCTTTAAGCTATTAATGTCCGAGCCCGATCCCAGCCCGATACAGTTAAAATCTAATTTTTTTCCCATACTAATGACACATGCACTTTTTTGTGTGGAAAGCCTGCTTTTATTAAGCAACTGTAGGAAGGCGTTCGGCAGGGTTGGGCATCGAGAACTGGTTCCAACTTGGAACCGTTAAAAAAAAATAACGATGCCATTGGAATTGTTTATAAAATTTGTTTTCGATTCCAATCATCGGTTCCAAACACACAAGTTTTGGTTTCCATTGCGGCCACCGTATTTCCGGAAGTGCTTGCCGCGCGCTTGTTCAGTTGCAGCTATGGAGCACGGTAAGCGGCGCACAAAAGTGTGGCTTTATTTCACACTAAAAAAGCCTGGGTCGGCACAGTGCAACACATGATAAAAATTATATCTTGCATGGGAGGACGCACTACGAATATGACGAAACAAATGAGCCTTTGACATGGGCTGCAGCTCCTAAAAATAAAACTCATATTGAATCAAAATAAAATTATCCTCTGTGAAATCAAATGAGCCTGCGACATGTTTTGACTCCAGCCCACAAAGAATCGGAATTGAGAATTGAAAAGAACCAAAATGGAAAGGAAGATTTGGAATCGTTCAAATCAAAACGATGCCCAACCCTAGCGTTCGGAAATGTCAACAGATGATCATGCTCAACAATAAATAAACATATAATTTCAATAAATAAAATAACTGGCTTTTGAAAACATGGCAATCTCATGTTTCTCAGTTCTTGTGAATATCGCGTCCTGCGTTTCAAGGAAAACCTTTTGTTTTGTTAGTATGTTAGATTTTGGAGAGATAATGATTCTCATGTCTAGAGAAGTAAAACAAGGCCATAGCAAAAGAAGCAGTGAAATGTCTTAATGCTGTTTGGTTGGGTGAAAAGTGCCAGTACAAGGAAAGGTTTGTTTCAAGGGATTACGCTGGAACACAGAAGAAGGTAATTGGACATTACCGCACTGTGGGGGCAGTGATGATCCCAATGAAGAGGATCCGGCACCAGCTGAGAGGATGAGAGGCCTGGAATACGAAGATATGCTTCAGGAAAAATGTGTTCAATTCTGTGAGCTGTTGGAGAGGAAAGGAAAGCACAAAATGAAGTGAAAACCCAAAACACTGCAAAGAAACAAAAGTCTAAATGTGACCAGCTACTGTTTGGTAAAGCTCTTCTGAATGCACTGACCTATTTATATTTTTTTGCTCTGTTGTTAAATTAAACAAAAGATTATTTTTAGGTCAAAGGGTACAGTAGGTGTGCAACTGATGCTTTATCTATACTCAAGGTTCAGGGTCAATATGTTTTTTTTAATTATTATTAAAAGTTTTATTCAATAAGGATGCGTTTAATCATAAATGTGACAGTAAAGAATATTTATATTCATTAAATAAGATATGAATCATGGTTTCAACATGGGGAATAATTAGAAAAGTTTTTTTTTTAATAGCAAATCAGCAAATTAGAATGACTGCTGATGGTTGTGACACTGAAAACAGGAGTAATGATGCTGACATTTTTTTTTTGCATGTTTTATTACTAATCACAAAGAAGAGAAAGAGTTTTTGTCCCCAGAGCTGGCTAAACAAGTATTTTGTGTCAAGCTACGTTATTAAAGCTCTGATTAAAACACATATAAATTGTACACTTTAATCATTATGAAATCTTCACTGTGACTTTATAATATAAGTACCTCAATTTAATTCAAATTTATTTGTATAGCGCTTTTCATGATACATATCACTGCAAAGCAGCTTTACACCAAAGTAATGTTTTACAGTATATGTAGTAGTAGCTTGTACATGTACATACGGCATAGATGTGAGGTAAAGATCAATTAAATACCTCCAACTTGGAAAGTCGTGGCTTAAGTAAAGTTTGTGGGACAGAGGTTCTGTTTATAAGCGACAAGTTTGAATGTAACAAACTAAAAGGTTTTTTCCAGTACTTATGTTTGAGGTTACACACCTGCCATACTATCATGAAAAGGTAGATTCCAGCCACCCTCTGAAAAGAGGATTTGGGGTCAAACCAGCGCACATATGTCCAGCTTGCCGGAGTGAACTGCAAAGCAGCCCGTTTCAGCTTTCCTGTGGTCGTGTGGATATCCCTGAACATATACAAATGGGTGTACAATAATCCTAAACGCATCATTATACACTAGAAGATTGTACACAGCCACAGATGAATCATAAAAAGAGCTTACTTGATACTGGCCCAGTGGTAAGTACGCATCTCTAAAAAGTGACATACAGTCATGCCAAGCCAAATGCCCCCTCCGTTGCACAACAGGATGTCAAGAATGACTTGATCCCACCAGCACTCTGCAAAGTTTGGCAGGAGATGCATGAAGAATAACTGAACGGAGGAAGAAAGATGAGACACGTAAAGTGGTGTAAACATGTAAAGACATGTAAAGTGGTGGTATGCCCTATACAACAAACCAGGCAGTTTGCACCGCTCAGCTCTGAGACAGTATTGTGAATTAGTGACAGTCTGTAAATCTAGTTTCAACTCATATTAATCTGGTACTAAAAGTAATAATATGCATGTTTCAAACTGTCATGTATAATTATACACTGTAAGATATGATCAAAGTTTACCGGAGACTGAGATTTTATGTTTTAGTTACTTATTCAAAAAACGCTTTTTACAGATGATTAAGTATTTGGTTACGAGGAAGTTGCATAATCATTGTAAACCCACTTATGGTGTCAAATTTGTAATAATTGCTGGTTTTACTCTATTTTTTAATCAAATCAGCATAAGAGACTTCTTTAAAAAACCAAAAAAAGATATATATAAAATGCATTACCTCTGTGAGCTCCCATGTAATGCTGATAGACCAGCAGAGTCCGTAGCTGCGGATGAGTAGAGCTTTCATTGCCCAGCCCCAAAAATGACCAAAGGCAAAAATGTCAAAGTGACTCAGGATGCGTTCCCATGTGATCACGTGACAGTTTATTGCATACTCCTATAAAAATTGGGAATAAAATTGAACAAACAAACCAATCAAAATGCAAAAAAAAAATGCATTTATAAAATGTATAAGAAATACTGTAACATATTAGGGTTATATAATTAATTTGTTTACAAATGTAAAATAAAAACAAAAATAAAAATATAAAAGTAGGACAAAGTGCAAATTAGATACTCTGAGTGACATGGAGCCTGAGGTCAATGGACAGAGATTCAAATAATCCTATTGGCTGAACGTTCGCAGTCAGGCCGTCCTCTGAGCTACATGGAAACCTCTTACAAAAAGCTGGCATTATCTCTTTACAGTAATTAATCATAATTCACTGGATTAGAAACACACACACACACACACACACACTAAAGGGAGGGTTCAAACTCCACAGCTCAGACTTAATTTAATTGGCTGTGACCATGATCGCATATAAAAATTCATAAGATTGACATGCAGCCATATAGAAGGCAATCACACAATATATAATACTTATAGAACACCTTTATTTTTTAACATTTTCTATTCACACCGGTATGTAAAAAGAATAATTTAAAAAAATTAATAGGACTAATTAAAAAACAATAATAAGATCAGAGATCTTAGAAAACATAGGACAGACCAAAACATAGATTTGAGAAGTGAGAAAAGCGTAGGTGTTCACAGCACAATGTGAATAAATACTGACTTTGGTCACCAGTACAGGTTTATCATTTATATAAACACAATATGATAGGCTACATAGTACATAGAACATAGTTTAAGGCTGATGATTGTGGTGCAACCTTTTGAGTAATTTTGCCAGGCAACTTTTTTTGGGCAATGTTGCTTGGGCGCTTTACCGTAGTGAATGGGTAAGGAATTTAAATCTAGACGCTTTAGATCAGTTGTGTGCCGTGTCTCACCTGGTTGCCCGTTGATGGCAACATTTCCCAAAGTTGCCCAGCAATATTGTTCAAAATGTTGCCCAATGTATCATGATGGCTAGCTTCTCATGCAAGAATGAATTACATTTTATTCCTGGGATATCATATTGCTCACCATGACATCTGCTTCTCGTGTAGCATAGCGTAGATTGGGGTCCAGCCAATACAACAGCGCCTTCACCTGATCCCAGTTCAGGAAGATGAGAAACACCAGGAACAGGAAGTAAAGGACACTGAGACCTGCAAAGTGCCAATAGATCAAGGCATTGGAGATATACATAAACACACAAGAAAAGACTGTTAACAGTCACTCACCAAAAACCATGCGCCATATAGCGGGATGTGGTCTTGTGAAAGGACCTAAAGTTTTATTTAATCCAAAACAAACAAAAAAAAATTAGTAGGAGCATAAATTTGCTCAAGGGATAGTTCATTTTCATGTCATTCCTATTTGTTATTTACTAAGAGAGGTTCAGCCAAATGCCTGAGCTTTTATTGTATAGAAAAGAGCAGCTTGGAAATTCTGCTATGCATATTTGCTTTTGTGCTCCGTGGAAGAAAAGACATGAAGGTGAGTAAATAATGACAGAATTTTTTTTCCTGCAATGAAAGCAATCAGCATAAGTCAATTTGCATCTAGTTAAAGTTGGTTTCTACTGAGCAAATGAACAATGACTGTACCGTTGGGGAAGGCTAGAACACTGATAACAAGAAAGAAAGAGCCAACCAGCAGCAGACCCACACGAAGATTATTATCAGAATCCCCATCGTCCCTGCCATAATAAAAACACGAAGTACAGATAACATATCAGAGCCATGATTACGTCATAGAAGTGTAACCTTTTACAATGTCACCAGACTGTTTGGCACGGGTGTGTTTGTGGCAAATCAATAGGAAATAATAGGAAAGACCAGTGTTTAGTATCATTGAGATAATATTGTCAGATTTATTAATATTTTAAATGTGTTGTTATTTTTATTTTAGTTAAAGTTCAAGCCATTTTGTAGTTGTTTTTTACATACATGTATTGTTTTATTTTTATTATTAATTTTTATTTGGGTTTTTGTTTCGTTTCTAGTACATTATATTTAATTGAATTAAATAAAAATAAGAAATGTTGTTTTTTTATTTCTAATTTCTTATAACATACACTATTTCGATTTTTTTAAATAAAGTTAATAATAACCCTGACAAATATATAACACATTACCATTCATTCAATCAAGTTATTCAATAATAATACTTTATTACTTTTATATGCGATCTTTAAATAAATAAGCCGTTTTAAAAATCAATACAATCAAAAACGCATGCTCTGGCCCCAGGTTGTGTGTAAACACTGATACTATCGTAAATTCAAGTGGCTTTGACACACTTGTTTAATCTTAAGTTGAACATAGTGTAATGTTTAAACTTTTCAAATATTTCCAAGCAATTGTTAACATTGTAACAAGTCATCTTCATACCGTTTACACTGTTTAAGCTGAAACTGAATTAAGTCGTCGTCTTGACTGAACGCTCTGTCGCGCGCTCTGAGTTACCGTTGCCATGCTGACAGACAGGTGTCGTAAACCTCCTGTTTACTTACCTCGTAAACGCAAAGTACATTATGCTGACGACGGTGAACGTCAGTAAAGTAATGGTGTGCGGTTTGTAGAAGAAATCAATGGTGATGTCCTCCACTTGTTGCTCGTTTATCATCCGAAAATGAAGTTTATAATTCGCATCATCTTTACTGAGCATCCTGGATCCCTGACTGGGCGCCATGGTTGGCCTCATCCAAACTGACGAGGGGTCCAGAAGAAGCTCCTCTCCGCCAGCTGACAGAACTTCACTGAAGTTGAGTGGGTCGAGATCTTCTCACGGCTCTATTTCAGGCGACTTCATTGGCTGGGTGAAGGCAGGAGGCTGTAAGAGCTTCTCTCATTTGCAGGGCTTTGTTTTAGGCGGGGTCGTTCAGGGTTCGTGGGTGTTGACCGGAGGAAAGATGAGCGATACTACCATCTTCTGGCCTGATTGCGCGATGGTGGAAAGCGGATCTGCTCGAATGGATTTATAACGCGATCATCAACTTGAGGAAGTTCAGAAGTTCACGCTTTAAAAGTTCTACGTCGTTCCTCATCTAACCCAGTCCCATCTAAAAAAGAAAAATCAGTTTAATCTAATCTAAATGTAAAAGCAAATCTGTTTAGTCAAATTTTATCTAACTTAATAGGACTCAAGAAGCTTTATAGACACGATTATAAGCCTATTTCTTTCTTTTTTTCTTTCACTGTCATTTTTAGGCTTGATGTCAGATTTTAAACATGATAAACATACAAGCTTAGAGATCCTTTGTTCCCATAATATTTTCTTTTGTCAAGTTCATGTTATTTATATCTATATAAGAATTATTTATTAATATTTCCTTATTTTATATTTATATTTATGAATAAATAAATGTTTTATAAATTTGTTACTCTATTTTTGCATATAATTTATTATAGGCTATATACTTATATATGCAGTTTTCTTTGGTACTGTTTATATGTATGAATAAATAGGGTTTTGTTTGTTCATCAAATAGATATTCACTCAAATGCATATAACTTTTATACATCTTATATTATTATCTACACTACAAAAGGGAGTCAGACCTATAATCGTGCCACTTGGTGGGCTAGGTATCTTTGAGGTTGTAGTTGAGGAAGGTGTCTAGGTGACATATTATGTGTTATAGATTTGTCAAGCCATGTTCAATTGTTTCATGACAGGTGTGTCATTAGGATACTGGCCGTTTCCAGTAAATATAACCAACATGTCATCATTTGGAAGAAAGACATCAATAAGAGTAGACAAAAAAGATTAGCTTGATTTTTTATTTTTTATTAAATTTAAAGCAGGATAAGTATTTACAAGTGTGGTTTTGAAAAGGGGTCTGTGATGACCATCTTTATAGTTACTGTAGTTACAACTTTGCAGTTAAACACCATGTGAAGACCTAGCAATATAATTAAGAAAAAATATCTGAGCAAGAATGGGTGATCAGAGTCAGTCAGAGATTTAATGAGGCAAATAAAAAAGGACATAAAAAAAAAATAATTGCCACTAAAGCAAAAGTAAAATCTAATAATAAACAAATAAAATAAAAATGTGGGTTGCGAAAAGTAAAAAAAAAAACAGTGTTTAGTTTCAAGTATGAATTTATTTATTTATTAATTATAATGAATTATACTAGTGAGTAATATTTAACCATACAACTGAACTGTTGACGCCACATTTGTTCTAATAATCAATTACTCGTATAAACCCGTGTTTTATTTTTGAAAGCACAGAGCCAAGGCAACACAACAGGTTACGTGACCTCTGGAACGGGGTCAGATTTATTGTAGCAACGAATCATAGCAACGCAGAGAGTCCATGACGACGATGTTCGCGAGATCGTGGATCATGTGTTGGAATGCGACTGTGTTTAAGATCAAATAGTTTCGGAGTCGCATTGAAAGCGCGCACAGTCCTGAGCGATAAACATGGGATGTGGGAGCTCCAAAATCACGGTGGTCGAACCCGTGAAACCGAGTTTTCTGAACGGAAATGAGGTGAGCTGTAATCTTTTTGTTATTTGATCTATGGCGATTTCAAATATGAATTAATAAGCGGGATATTTGTGAGTCAGAGAAGTGTTTATAAGTTGTATAACATATGACGAAAACTGATGGAGAGAGCTGTTGTTCCCACAACTGTGATATTTAATAGTCTATATTAGGTGAATCAGATGAATAATTAAACAGAATGAAATGCTTAAACCAGCCAAAGCTGGTTTGCTGGTCTTAGCTGATTTCAACTGGTTTCCCAGTCTCAAATCCCTTTGAACCCAGCCAACAGATCAGGAGGTAAATAACTGAAATCTGACTTACTTTGCTTTTTTATTTTGTAGACTGAAACTCTGGAGTTTGGGGGCTCTCGAGGTGACTCTGCCGTGTCCAAAATGACCACAGACAGCGGGGTCAGTCTTGGTGCAGCGGAGCCAACAGCTCTACCTGGATCTGTACCTAGAATGCTCCAACCGCTGCGAGGTTAGATATAAATGTTGAACTTTGAGGCCTTTAATCAGAGATAAAGGAAAACTAAAACAGAATGTAGGGAAATAACTAGTAATTAACTATATTATTATATTTTAATCTACACATCATGTGAAATTTAGCTCAGAGTCCTGGACTGGCCCAGCAAAGTGAAGAGAGGCCCGGGTCCAGTGAGATCCTGGAGCAGCTGCTTGTTCAAGGAATCATTCCAGCTCAACCAAGACAGGGAGGAAGTGGGGAAGCCTACAACATCCTGGTGAGGGCTGATGTCAATGATTAAATATAAAAAGTGTTATGATTTCTCAAATATTACAAAGTCTGTAATAAAGGTACAAAAGCTGTCACTGGGGCAGTACTGTCCATAAAGGGTCCATTTTGGTACCTTAAAGTCACATAGAATATTTGAATACTCTAGA
Source organism: Enteromius paludinosus (assembly GCA_032361165.1). Lineage (NCBI taxonomy): Eukaryota > Metazoa > Chordata > Actinopteri > Cypriniformes > Cyprinidae > Enteromius > Enteromius paludinosus. The sequence continues at coordinate 12,626,596 of JAUMHQ010000082.1, forward strand.
ATAGAGTCAAATATTTTTGTGTAATGAGCTTTAAACTGTACATAACTGCATATGACTGTTGTCGATATCTATTATGCTAGTTACGTGTCTTATTTTTCACACATAATAAAATAATTTCTTTGTAAATTTTAATTTTAGAATCCAAAAAGTACTTCATAAATTCAAAACTCTTCTAATTTTAGGTTTATTAATTAACTTTTTTTCTTTTCTGAGTCTTCTCTGCTAACCAAACTTGCTTTTATTTGACCCAAAGTACAGCAAAAACAATAGCATTTTGAAATACTTGTATTATTTATTATTTTTGCAAATTTTGTACAGTTTCCTTGACGAATAGAAAGTTTAGAAGAACAGCGTTTGTCTGAAATAGAAATGTTTAGTAACATTATAAATGTCTTTATCATCAGTTTGATCAGTTTAAAGCAAGCTTGCCAAACGAAAGCATCATTTCTATAATTACAAATAGCAATTAAGCATATTAGAAGGATTTCAGAATGATCTTTTGACACTGAAGAGTGATGATGCTGAAAATGTTGGTTTGATCACAATGATACATTTTTAAATATATTCAGATAGAAAGTGGTTATTTTAAATAGTAATAATATTCCAAAATAATACTTTGTATGTTGTATTTTGGATCAAATAAATGCAGGTTTAGTAAGCAGAAAATACAAAAACTTTTGACTGGTAGTGTATTATGTATATTTATTATGTGGTAAGGTGCATTGCAGTATATGTGATCATATGTTTGGCCAATAATTTTTCCAAAATAAACCCCTTGACTCATTCATATTTCGTTGGTGTCCTGATCAACCTTTTTGGAATTTATTTTAATCTTTAATCTAGTATTTAATCCACTCAAACCTTTGGTTGACTATTCTTTATAAAATCTGCAATTTAACTTCCATATTGTGCGTAAATGATCGTTTCTGTTCCACTGGGACAAACATTTATCATTTCTGTCAGATGGATGATGCTGAGAAGCCAAAGAGAAGACCTCCTGCTCGGCTAGAGTCACTGAAAATTCGCAAAGAACAAGAAGCCACCACAAAGGAAGACATTGAGATGAAGATGAGACAGGTGGAGGAGAGGAGAAAGGTGAAGCAGAACCAAATGACAATTTTGCATGTCAAATGTCTTAGCTAGTCAGTGTTTTTTTGCAATAGTATGTGGTGAAATATTATGATTTATGGTAAAATTGTCCGTTTTAGGAGAAGGAGGAAGACCTGAAACGCAGGATGAGGATTAAATCAGCACGGCCACGTGTGGCTGCCCCAGTGACCGCAGACGGGGAACTCGACCCCTTGGAACTGCTCCATTCCGAACAGCTTCCTGTCCCAACCAGAACCGAACAGCTACAATCAATGGAGCCAGTCAATGGAGAGTCTGAAGACCAAAGACTTAACGATTCCCCAGAACTGGAAAATGACTCCACCTTCCAACAGACTGAAGACACAAACGAGGGATTTTAAACCTAAACCTGTTTCAGAGTGAATCTACAAGCAGCTTGATCTAGCAATATTTCCTAATGTACATTCTTGGAGTTGCACATGCACTTTACATGTTATTCTCACTATTAATCTTGTTTATGTCAATGCAGGGTATGGCTCAGATCAAATTCTGACCTTGGGTTTTACATTATTGGAAACATGTGCCTAATAAGTGTAAACAGGTTAATGCAGTCATTATGTAGGTGGTAGAACAATGATAATATAGGTTAACAATTCAGCATGATATATGTACGTTGCCAATGAGATATTTCTTTCATAATGCTTATAAGAATTTTAAGAGCATTATTCTTTTTTAAAAGTTTGGGGTCAGTAAGATTTTTCAATGCACAAGAGTCTCTTGTGCTCAGGAAGGCTGCATTTATTTGATAAAAAATACAAATAATATTAGAAATAATTATTATTCTAAATAACTGTTTATAACATTATAAATATCTATACAGTGCAATTTTTAATCAATTTAATGCATGCTTGCATTAAAGTATTAAATTGAAGCATTCAATTAAAGTATTCATTTCTTACTAACCCCAAACTTTTTGTGTACAGTTTATCATATAAACTACTTTTATATGCAATCAATTATTACAATAATCTGTGAGATATTTTGTCTAAAAATCAATATATTCTTTTAAACACTGCAATTTTGTACCTTCCACTGAAGGGAAATGGCTCTCCACAAGGTGGCGCTACTTAGCTTATGCAGTAAGGCTGAAACAGTGGAAATCCGAGATGGCTCTCTGATGGTTTCCTAGCATGTTAGTATGTCTCTCTGTAATTATGATGGTGTAACTAGTTCTCTTGCAATTAACTAATTATATAAAACTAGATACCTTAAGAAAATGTCTTGTCATCTGTTGATGTGCGTGTGTGTTTGTGTATGTGTGTGTGCTGTTACAGCTGCCAGTGATTTGTCTGCCTGCACTGCCATTCCGACAGGTCCCACCTGTTACGTTTTAAAAGCCCCCTCTATCAAAGCAGCAATGCCTCACTATTCAAACTGGCTCTTGTCAGGCAGGCTTTTATGATGCCATATGAAAATCAGCCTCGTAGACTTAAACATTAAAACATACGCACCACACAAGTATTTCACCTGACTTTATCCAAATAAACGAAGCAGAGGGTTTGCAACCCTAACCTTTTATGACTTGTATGTGTGGCTTTCGAAGCCGTTCAGCTGTTCGCTAGAACCAGTGACCTCTGAAGGCCGTAAATGTGTGTTTGTGTGAGTGAGTGACTGTGTTTGACAGGTGGATTGTGTTGAGGGCTCTCCAAAATCTCTCGTTCTTTTTGTTTGTCCTAGGGAGAGAGCTTTAGGTCTATGGTAAACTATTCCCTCCGTGTAAGCCTAACTTGAAAAGGAGAAGAACTAACAAGACGGGTTATATATGGAATATTTTAATAAGGATTAAAGTTAAGAGCAACGAATTCAAAATATCAACAAAAACTATAAAACAACAAAAATTAAAACACTTCAGTGTGGAAAAACTTTTCTGTGTGAATTTACATCCAATTGTACCACTTTCCTGCCAAGACAACATAACAAAACTAGAAAAACTGCTTTTTATAAAACACTTCTGCTTTTAAATCCTCTGACTTCCGTTGTAATTGTTGCTCTTTTTAAAAATCAATTATATTTGGTGGTAATAAACATTATTTCACAAATGCTGTTAATAGAGCTTTGTTGATTGAACCCAGACTATTCCTTAAGTTTATGAAATTGATTTCCAATCAAGTCATGCAAATGGATGCCCATAAAACTATACAGGGAAAAAAGATCAAGTCAAAGTCTTGTAAGGTAAACATAGACAGCTCCTGAAAGAAGATAGGCCTCCTTTTGTAACTGTGCTGAAACACAAAGCCATCTCCCTCGCTGAGCCTCCACTCGCAGCTTAATGAGCGCGTGGCCCAGCATCAATAAATTAGTTGATTCATGGATGCTCTCGATCGAGTTCCTACCTGACAGTTTTTATATAAAGCCTCAATTATCCATCCACGGGTGTCAGGATCTCCACATGGCTTGGCCGGTCACACCACACAGACTAGTTCTCGGGTTGCAAGCTTCCACAAAAACTCCATCACCCGAGTGCTTTGGAAGTTGTATGGTCTAAATGAGAAGGCTGTTTAATAATTTACCTGGTGACATATCACGTTCCTCCCAATTATATGGAGACCTAGAAAATCGTCTGTTCTTTTTGTCCTAAAGGAGATTGGGATGGTCTGGCATCAGCAGTTGTGATTGTTGTGAAGATGTGCCTTTCACATATGTCAAAGAAATGTTAGAATGCCATACTATACTTTTAATTAATTATTAACTGATTTTCATTTGATGCTGCAATAAATATAGCAGCATTGCCCTAAAGTATGAACTAGAGACAAATGGCTTAATTACAAGGTAACTGAACACAAAATAGAAAAACCTAACAAGATACAATATTATACTTACACAAACGGCAATCAAAATGTACAACAAAAGTGTGAAAAGAAATGAAAAGTGATGACCACACAAAACGAGAGCGGCAAATATTCATTGAGGGACGCAGGAAACATGCCCAGACGCTCAGACTGTTTTTAGTTTCAATGAAACAGCATCTGAAACGCGTCCATTCTCCAGCACATATGTGTATGTTCTTTTACCTCTCTTACCCACCACCTGCCAAGTTGTCCTAACGGACAAGATCAGCCTGATAAGCTATGCTGGGTTTGCTTCTTATCTACAGATAGCTATGTATGTCTATTATTAGTGACCAAAGCAGTGTTGGAAACATTTTGTTTTGGTTAGCAACATTTAACAACATTTCAAACACTCCAAATGAATGAAAATGCATTCAGTTCCATGGACACCACTGACTTTTTCAATACAGTCATATTTGCCATATTAGCTAGTTAAAATGCTATACAATACAGTACAATATGTGTGTGTGTGTGTGTGTGTGTGTGTGTGTGTGTGTGTGTATTTACTCAGAATAAATTAAATAAATTTCAAAACAAATAAAGATGAATGGTTTAATTTTTCAATACTTTATTTAAATTTAAGTCATTTTTTATTATTTTCTTATGCATTGGGTCATATGGAGTGCAGTGTTAACCCAATTTGTGTCAGCCATTACAGCCATTTTTGAATTTAGCAAGTAAGTTTCAGTAACAGATTTGTAACAGATCTGGTACTATAATGCTTAGTTATTGCCTGAAGCCATATTATTGTTAGGTCTCAAAACTGCCAATGTTTCCTGCTGGGGGAAACAGCTTAAACAAGCATAAGCTGTTTATCAAGCACAGTCTGGTCTGTGGGCTGGTTTCATAGGCTTTTCAGACAGTATTCAACTGGTCTTTTAGAGTTTTAGGGCATTTTCCTACTGGTTTTGTTAGGAAACCAGCTTGGCAAGGCTGGGAGACCAGTCAAAACCATATTGTTAGTTTAATCTGTTTTTTAAAGCAATGTTACTGTTAGAAAATTTGGCGTTTTTATTTCCTGTCACGCACAAATTTACGTGCATTTACTGAAACAACAACTGTATGAAATGTCTACAGTTCTGGGACAAAGGCGCACAGATGCCTGTTGTGCGCAGTCCAGCTGTTGTTCAAGCGCGTGTAGTGGGCGTGGGGTCAAGCGTGCTCGTACCTCCCTCAAAGTGATCTGGGTGTGGTTTAACCGGGTGCTTTTAGGAATGGGTCACACGCACTTTTTAGAAGTCACGTCAGTTTGGAAGAGGAGTTCGACCCACCTGATGATCCTTGGCTCAATCCGCTCCACATTACTTACCACATTAATCTACCTCTGACATTAAACCCATCTGCGCGCGTGCGTGTTATATTTCTCAAAATCGATTTTTGTAACTTCTAGTGAATATTTTAACTATTTCAACGGAATATTAAAGTAGTGGTACGGTCATTATCAGTCCTAAATTGCACTATCGTCTTCCCCTTTTTTATTTTTTGCACTTGAGCATTTTTTGTGAGGATGCATACCACCCAAAAGGACACCACTTACACCAAGATATTTGTCGGTGGTCTTCCGTATCATACGACGGATTCCAGTCTAAGGAAATATTTTGAAGTGTTTGGCGAAATAGAAGAAGCTGTGGTGATTACCGACAGACAGACTGGAAAGTCCAGGGGTTATGGATTTGTAAGTATTCCTATCATGACCGTCAAACGTGAACTTTTGATACAAACATCTCGCGCGACTGCTGTGTGACAGCGCGACACAACACGTTTAAATGCCAGCTCTCTAGTTGTTTTCTAATCAAACGCAATGGGTTTGTGCGGAAAACGCGTGCTTGATGGCTCAAAAAACTTATATCTCTTTAGCAAGTGTCCGCTAAAAGTTTTAAAGTTTTATTGTATCTGCATGCGTTTCTTTTACACGCTGTTATTATAACCTGTGTTGTAAAAGAGACCGTTCACCCCACTCACGAAACTTGAGTTTCCCATTCACTTTTTTTGTTTTTTTGGTTAAAAAAAAAAAAGATAATAGTCTTGTTTCCTAAAATCTCATTTTTGTCCAAAGAAAGTCTTACGTGTTTGAAGCGCCATCATTTTTGATTGAACGGATCCCTTTAGTATAAATTCAAGCTGCATGTTAATAATCAGAATATTAATAATTCGTGACCGAACAAAGTGCACAACTGAAGTCTAAAACAGGCCCTTGTTGGCTCAGCTGTCGAGTTTGACTAGAAGCACCCTGATAAGAGTTCCTCAGCGACTGAGTAAACAAGCCAGCTTGTAAAGTTTTGACAGTCCACACAGCAGAAGTTAAGGGACCCTAGTGGATTTCACAACAAACCTGTGGCCTGCTCGACGAGGTTATCCAAAATAGAGCGTAGAAAGCATTGGGTGACCTCTGTCTTTAATGATTTTGTTAGCTTAAACACCAAATAACATGCACCATCTTGTGTTTAAAGCCTCATTTGAGGCAGAGGTCACAAGGGTTTGTTTATAGGAATTAAGTAAAGTCTGCAATTCAGTACCAAATAGGGCCATGGAGGCTTGTTTTTGTATTTATGGTACCAGAATTGGCATATCCCTTTAGTTTTAGAAATTCGTTTGTTGCTTTAATCCGTATTTCTCATGCACCACGTTGCTCTGTTTGTTCGGTTTCAAACTAGGTGACTATGGCAGACCGCTCTGCTGCAGACAGAGCCTGCAAGGACCCCAACCCCATCATCGACGGCAGAAAAGCCAACGTTAACCTGGCTTATCTCGGAGCCAAGCCACGGGTGATGCAGCCAGGTGAGGCTTCTATGTGTGAGCAAAGACATGAGATAATGTTCATGAGAAGAAGCCATGGGTTACCAGATGCATCGCTCTTTTATCAACATAATGGCTCTCAATAAACCCTACAAGGATTGACTGACAAAGCGCAGATACATTTATGTTCCAACAAAAGCGTAGGCATTTTTCAGTTCTGTAGATTCTTTGTTTGTGCATGCGCTGATGTTTACCTGTGGTTTTCAGGTCTTCATTAATGGTAAACAGTGATTGTAAAGGAGATCAGAGATGTAATGATGTGATTAACTGTAAGCTATTGTATTTCATGTATACAGTCCACATTGACTTGGCAAACTTCGAACAAAACCGTAGTTCCACTAATGTTTAACTTCATCTACAGATTTACAGTTTACATCGTTACTGATTGAGTAAAACCTTGTTAATTTGCTATTTCTTTATTTTTTGTGCAGGTTTCACCTTCGGTGTCCCTCAGATTCACCCTGCTTTCATCCAAAGACCTTATGGGTGAGTAACGGCAAAATCAGATTATTTATGTGTACAGAGGTAGTCTTAAACATCAGACCAGTTTAAGGACCAGGGGCCTGTTCCATAAAACAAGTTTACCAAATAAGCCAGGCTTTTGGCAGATAGTCTGACTTATTACAAACCAAATGAACTGGAAATCAGTCAGACTAACTGAAATAAGCCTGGCTTATACTCTAATCTTGGTTTTATGGAACAGGCCCCTGCTTATGAATTCTCAGAGGCATCATAAACAAATGTATATTTATACATTGATAATAGGGAAGGCATGCTTAATTACTGAAGCTTATTCAATACTTTGATGTAATTAGATTGATGTTGAGAGTGTGTATATGTGTGTGCGTGTATGTGAGTAAGAAGATCTTTAACACTGACTGGACACTATAGCCTGACTCAATGTTGTCTATCTTTCTCTGGTCCGACAGGCTCGATTTGGGTTAAGATAACTGGTGATTTGAGGAATAGCTCTGAGAGCTTTGTGCAGATCTGTAGCTACAGTGCCTGTAGACTCAAACACACACAAACAAGCTCGAAAATGGTGATTACAGTTGCATGTATGTTGGTTTTATTTTGGTTTGGACTTTCACTTTTAATAGTACATAGAGCTGTGTGTGCCTTTTTACCGTTATGAAGTGGTGTTGATAGCTTAACTGTGTGCTTTTTTTTTATTTAATGGAAAAAAGGCTGGTTTGGGGGTGCTGAATTTCCGTTTTGTGGAGGAGTGATAACTTTGCCACGGAGCAAAGTGTGATTTTTACTTTGCTTCCTTTTTATTTTCTTCACGTTTTTTTTTTTTTTTTTATTGCTGGAGCTTGTGTTTTTGATCATTTATTTTTTATTTTCACTTTTTTTTTTGTGTTTTCTGGTGTCTTGTTATTGGAGTGAGTGCCATTTTGTTTTGTGTGCCGTTGTTGATCCCTCTTCACGCAAACCCAACAGCCCGACTACAAACTTGCACGTTGCGGTTTTATTTTGCTCACTGATTGGGAGTCCTGTCACACTCACAACACCGAGACTATGACACATACTCACCCTTTACCGTTCTCTCCCATCTCCATTGTGTCTGTTCATTTCTCCTCCTCTTCAAGCTCTCTCTCTGTCTCTTCACTGTCGTCTCCTTACTCTAGCCCTATAAGGCATCCTGCAGTGGATCCAGAGTCTCTAGAGTCCTGCCGTTTCTCTTTCAGTGATGATCTCCGTGTAAATTCCCTGTTGACCATTTCTGAGCAAAATGAAACTAACCAGAAAGTTTAAAGGGGTAGTTTACCCAAACAAGAAATTAAATATACACTTATTTACTCAGCCGCTTATTGTTCTTGTATATATCTATTTCATTAGTCAAATGCAAAAAGAGATGGAAAACAGCTGATCTGGGATGTTCTTTTCCATACAGCAATACAGCAATTTTTATATATATAGCCAAGCTCTAAAAAGGTGCTATAAAACCCTCATCACGAGTCTTTTGAAGCCATACGATGGCTTTGCGGGATGAAAAGACATTTAAGTAGCTATTTGCCAAGACTGATCTGCAAAACTGGCATATTTAAGCACTGACACCAAATGTTGTGTCTTTTCAGTGTATAACTTAAATTCTGGTCTGTTCCTCACACAGAATTATTGAATATGTTCCAAACATTTGAACTATAGAGCGCAAGTCAGTTTTATTATATTTTTATAGCGTTTCTTTTGCCGTTTTGGAGCTAGGCATTAAAAATCACCATGTATATTTACTATATGGAAATGAATAGCTCGGATTACACATCTTATTTTATGTCTTAGGAATACAGGAGAGAATACAGGTATGGAATGACATGAGGGTGATCATAGACTTGGTATGAGCCTATTTATGGGTTTATTACTTTTTTTATTTTTATTTTTTTTAAACTGTCCTGACTACCTGCTCGTGTAAGTTTGTGCTCAGAAGTTTGAGGTTGGTCAGTTTTTTATGTTTTGAAAGAGATCTCTTAAGGTCACCAAATTTCATGATGTTAGTGTATTTATTATTTTAAACTAACTGTTTTCTTTATAATATGTTTTATTTTATTATTTGAATTTTCAGCATTCGTTATACAGTCTTCAGTGTCACACGATCTTTCAGAAATCATTCTAATATGCTGTTCACGAAACATTTCTACTTATTATTATTATTATTATTATTATTATTAATGTTGAAAACTGTTGTGCTGCTTAGTATTTTGTAAAAACCATGATATAAATTTTTCTTTGATTAGAAAGTAAAACATAAAAATTTGATTTGAAATCAAAATTTGACATTTTTAGTTTCTTAAAAAAAAAACTGTATATCATGCCAAAGACAAAGAAACAACAGTTTACAGAGGCAGCTTGACAATTTACTGTAAGATCTGCAGGCATATTAAAAAACTGGCAGGCGTTCAGTGTCGTCATTCAATCTGTGGACCATTCCACATTGTGTGCGTATGCGTGTGGGTGAGCGTGTGTCTGTTTGTGACATGCATGCATGTGTTTGCAGTGTTGTGAGCCCTCTGCTGTGACAAACAAATGTCTGGATGCCACAGCCCCCTGAGCGAGCCTTCGTCACATGGCCCCGTGCGGCGTTAAGGAAAACAAGCTTCACCATTGTTTTGCACAAAGGCTGTAGTGCTGACACTGCAGTCGCATGAAGCTTTCTCTCGCTCTTTAACACTCTGTCTTTCTCTTTCTCCCTCTCTCTCTCTCTCTGGCTCCGGTCACTGTCACAAACTCATTCTCGGCTTGGGGGGTTGGGCCGCTCCTGACATTTAGCTTCGAGATAAACTCAACAAGGCCCAACATGTGCCACATTGATGGCACCTCTCGTCTAGCAGCAGTGCATTGCGTTAAGGCATTTTTTTTTTTTTGACAGTGTTGTCAGGAAACTGCGTGTCACATTAACAGTGGCATCATTCTTTTACCTTGGAAAGCGGTTGGAAAAGGTTGCTCAGGGGCCAAACACAACCAAACGGTGTTGGTAGTCAAATTGGGACGGTGTAATATATGGGGCAGGTTTGAAATTTGCAAAGTCATGCCTGTTCTGCAACTTTCATATTGCAGCTCAGCATTAAATATGCCATTATCACATATAGTGTGTAAAAACAGCCTGACCAGATCACGAAGGCTAATTTGCCTAATGAGTCTAATTCTCATCTCCCTGATCTTCATTGCACAGCTGAGACCTTCACAGATGACAACAGGTGTCTTCTAGATCTGTGAAACTCAAGTCTGAAGTTGACCTTTATTTAGAGACAAACCTCAACGTTCCTGGCCTGCAGTGCTCTAGATGGGTACATTTATGTGCACTGTTAAACGGTTGTTTTAATCTCTGTTTGAGAGAAGAGAGAACCCGAGTTGGTTCTTTGGCTGAATCATTGACTATTTGACCTCATAGAACAAAAAAAGGCTGATCAGATGCATAGCTTTCCCTAAGGGTTTACTAGACAAACAGATAAAGTAGGTAAAAACGTTGTGCATTTGGAAAACGGCACTCTAGTGTGGAATGACCGAAGAAGCAGAAAATAGCATCCAGCCCTCCCTGTCACTCACACTAAAAGAGCTGCACTGACTGTGGTCTTGAGTCAGCTGCATTTTATTTAACTCAAAAGCGGTTGCGCAAGGTTTCTGTCATTTCTCTGTAACTTGGTACTGCTTTTAGACAGCTTGTTAGGTAGTATGAATCCCAATGCACTAACAACTTACAGGCCAGCCTAATATTAGACTATGTTGTGATAGACATGAACGGAGCAATAGTATTGCATTAGGTTGTTGCTTTTATTTGTTTGCTACTAACTTTACTGCTTATGCTATCCTTTCCACAGTCTAGAGTCTAAAACATGTTAGTGAACAGCTACAAACTGCCTAGCAATGCCCTAACAACGACACATTGTGACTTCTGCATGGGCAAACTCTATATTTTGTTACACATTTTGGTGCAATCTTAAAATATATATTCTCCTATCTTATTACTTTAATCAGTAATGTGATATTAATGAATGATTCGATTTAATTGAAACTACGCTCCCATAACTGATCATAACTGATCATTTTCTTACAGTGATACATATGTAAATCACAGAAGAGATGTATTTTATTTAAATGAGTGAATAGTCACCTGTGTGTGGTGATTTGTTGTGGTGCCTGTGCAGGTTGAATGTGAACCTCTCAATTGTGTATTTTCACTGTGTTTGACTCTTATGGTAGTCTATATTAACACAATCCCTGCTGTCACCTCAGGCTGGCAAGGCATCTATGAAAGATTTCATAGGAGCATCTTTGCCCTTTGACCTGAGTGAGAAAAAGGAAGGTTTTGTTTCATTCCTCTCATTTATGGCATTATGTGAGTGGTTGTGTGTTTTGAGTTGATGTTGGTATCACATACTGTTGCCCTTTTTTGTTTTCTTGACGCCTGTGGTATGCTTATTTTTTTTCAATTTGGGGCAGAGGTTTTGGAGTTTGATTTTTGGGGGTGGACAGGGGTTGAGGTTTGATTTGTTATAATGGTGTGCTATGAATAGGGTTGCCACGATAGAATAATTCTCTCACTTTTTCAAACCATCTAGCCAACTTAACTAAAAAGCCTCATGGTGGAAATTCCTATTCGATTTGTGCAGGTCAAAGCAGATGTCCCAACAGCCACAGATCCACGAATTTCAATGTAAACCCTAAATTCTCGCATATGTCACTGACTTTCACAATATAGTTGTATAGCCTCATTAAATCATATTTAGTGTGTTACAGGCATTTCAGTGCATTCTGTCACCCCTCAACTAATTAAAAAAGTTCTCACCCCGTCTGTTTAGTGCAGACAGTAAATGTGAAAAGCGCTCTGAAAGTGCAACGGGGTACGTAATGAAAGGCAGAATGGGCTCATTGTTCCTGATTGCTTATTTAATCAAAACTCTCCTCTGTGTGTGCTGTCCAGCCTGAGGCTCATTGTCTAAGTGCGGAGGGGGAAACAGCCAGCAACGTCCCTTTTTGAAAACTGTCCAGCTGTCAAAGTAGCCCTGACATATTCACAATGCTCCCCTCATCTCCTCTTTGCCTCTCCTGGGTCCTGCCTTCCCCCATTTCGGACAGAGGGCTGTTAAACGCATGTGACTTTTAACAGAGATGATTCACACAAATGATCTGTTAACTTAGCATATTAAAAGGATGTTAAATTATTTTTTCCTGTCCCAAATTAGATTACAGAGAACTTTAAAATGTTTGTATGTTAAAAAAATGTAAACAATGAGGGGCTATCAAAACATTGATCTCTTTGTTTGAGAATTCTGACCAGCCTGACATAGCAACAGTGGCTCAGCCAATGGCATGAGCTTGGGGGCGGGGCATCAGATTTTCTTTTTTTTTACCAATAGCTGATGGGAATAATGTTAAATTCAGTGGAACTTGGATTTCCTGTCTGTCTCAGGTGTTTTTTATCTAAAGCTTGCAAAAAAGCTATCAAAGCATTGCTTGAAGTGTTTCAACCAGCCCCATTTAGCAACTATAGATATGTATTGGTAGATTCCCTATTAGTGGCTGTTTCTATGAGCCAGTAAGTCATCCGCCATATTGGAACAGTCAAAGACCGTCTTTGAACACTCTAGAGCAAGCTGCCTGCGACTGTGTCTGCAACTATAGTTATAGGCATGTATCTACAGTAGTCAACATTTGAAGTGGATCAAAAAAGCTTGTCAAAGTTCAAGAACGCATTTTGGTTTTAGCTTTTATGACAACTTTGAATGTGTTTTGATCAACTTCACATGTTGACTAGTATATATCGGCTATAGACAACCACCAATGAGTTTTATTGTGGCTGGCAATACGTTGACCTTTCCAAGGTGTGCAGATGCATTAAAACGTCTCTAGTGGTCGAATATAGCATCTTCTAGGGGTGGGATGAGACCCTTGTCCCACGAGACGAGACACTGCGTTCACGAGAACGAGTAGAGATAAAATTTTTTTTTTTTTTTGTAAACCCTCAATGATAAAATTAATTGGGGAAAATTTGTAAAACATTCCAAAAAATATAGGTGCATTTTGTAATTAACTTGAATTACTTGCAGTAATAAACAACGTGAACACTGCAAAATATTTTGCCACAAACCGACAGGCAAGTAATTAACAAAAAAAATGTAAAGTGGTATAAATAAATAAAAACAAATAACAGAAATATTCCTTTTAAATGAAGGGTAAGCGATTTTTCAAAAAAGCTTCAGAAAACTGAGTCGGGCAGAATACCTAAACAAACTTGCCAATAGCAAACGCCGCGCCAGCTTAAAGGCCGAAGTATGCTTCGGCCATCTGCATGATGTCAATTTAGTCATCAGGAGGGCTCGCGGACTCCCTGTCCGCATGCAAGTCAATTGGGGGCATTGCGCATGTATTGAGATCGCTGAGTATACTGTGTGGATGCTGCTGTGCTCAAGATGGAACTGAACGCGGAAAGTGAAGCACACCCCGGCCCTAAGTCTGCCTACACTGGACGTGATAAAGCAACCATTGAAAACCATTTGGAATTTGTGTCAGCACATCATAAATAGAACGCGGCAACAGTTTTCTGTCGGTTCGCAAGGATCTCGCCAAGTTCTCGTGAGACCAGTCGTGTCACAAGATCTCGTCACACCCCTAGCATCTACCTATACATATCTACAGTAGCAACAGTGGCTCAGCCGATGGAGTATGGAGGTGGTGGGTTGACCACTGATGGGCAATGTTTCGATGGATTAACATTGACCCTTTAAATATTAGAGGGTGATTTATTTTATTTTCATGTTAAAATTGTTTAACCAATGACACATGGCTGAATTTTGGTTCCGCAAATGACACGGAAATTACAGTTGTACAGAGAGATGTCTATTTTGGCAACCTTATATTTCTAATCATCACTAGCAGGCATTTCCTTGGTGTTACTGAATTGTGGAAATGGGGTGCTTGGCCGCGCTGTGGTTGTGTATTTGATGTGTCCATAATGCAATGCTAACATGCTGTCGTGTTTGTCTTTCGCAGGATCCCCACCCACTACGTGTACCCACAGGCCTTCATGCAGCCCAGTGTGGTCATCCCTCACATCCAGCCAGCAGCGGCCTCCGCCACCGCATCCTCGCCTTACATCGACTACACCGGTGCAGCATACGCACAATACGCCAGTGCCGCAACCGCTGCAGCCGCCGCAGCCTACGAGCAGTACCCATATGCTGCCTCTCCTGCCGCATCTGGCTACGTAGCTACTGCCGGATACGGCTACGCCATGCAGCAGCCACTGGCCACCGCCGCGCCGGGGTCAGCAGCTGCAGCCGCGGCCTTCGGTCAATACCAGCCCCAGCAGCTGCAAGCGGAACGGATGCAATAGCAACCAAAGAGACGGACGGGAGACGCGCAGGGAATCGACGCCCAGCGACTGCTACTAGATGATGAAGAGGATGGTGACGAAAATAGTTGCTGGTTATGGGTTGATTGCAAGAGGAGGAAGACCAGGAGCATACAGGAGGGGGATAGTAATTAATAGAGAGATTATTAGTGAGATGGGAACTCCATTGCTTTCCAACTTGCTGTGATTAACGAAAAAACAAAACCAAACAAACAAAAAAAGATGGCAGAAAAGGACGGAATCTAGCTTTTTACTATTATCATTGTTATCTTTATTACTATAATTAATATTAGAGTAGCATATTTATTGCGAAAGGAGGTATGCAGCGACTAATCACTGTGGTATAGGTGCGTTGTAGACGAAACCTTAAGTCCCGATGCTGTCATTTAATGTAGGCGACCGTTTTTCCGAGGGACACTTGGAAATGTCCCACTTTGTTTTAATTCTAGGGCCCCTTACCTTTATATTTATTCTCATTTTTGAGGGCTCTTTTTGTTCTGTCTTCTCAAGTGCATTTTTTTTGATCATCAGGGAAATGGAGCATTTTTTTTTTTTTTCTTTCAGCGAATTAGAAATGACAAACTCTGCCAATCAGGGATAGTAGATCTAACTGTGGCGAAATGGAGAAAGATCCAGTGTTAGCATGTTTTATGTGTTGTGAACTACCTTTTTATCTATCTGATGCTGAATGTCCCCCCTTTCTCTGACTCCTGTATTGACCTCCTGACCTATGCAAAGCAAACAGGCCGCCAGGGGACAAAACAAAGTGCAGGAACAGGAGAGATTTTCTTTTGCTCCCCCACAATGGGCATCGAACAATTTGAAGGCACTCTCGAAAAGACTGAGATGTATTGTATTATATGCTTACAAAACACACGGACTAACATGAACACAGTTACACACAAATTTAAGTGTTAATGTCTGTCTGTGGGCAAGGGAGGATGCATACACACACACACACGAAGATGACTACGTAGGGGGGGGAAAGCATAGGGCATTGCTCAGTACTAGAACTAGAATCAGGGAGCAATTGCTGTGTGGGAAGGAACAGGCACTGATACACACACACACACACACACACAGACACAGACAGTCGGATTGCTCTGGAAAGATCACTGGTGCTCGTTTATTGAGCTGTCACAGTTTCATCCCTGGACCCCGCTCCTGCTCCGGGTCTGTCAACTCTTCTTATCCTCCTAGAGAGGGTCCAGAAGCTTGAGGACGGACCCTGTGCATCCTCCCATTATCAGCGGCGGATCTTTTTCTGGAACACGACGAGGATCTGCGATAAGGGAGAGGGAGTACCCGCAAGCTTTTCACCCTATACCAACAAACTGCTATCAGCCTGGTCTTTATATGTTCACTAAGAAATATGTCTGAGCACCAGCACACGTAGTAAGGTCTATGTATTTCAATGAGCAACTCTTTACAGAACAGCACTATAGCGAAAGGATCCGAAGCCGTACGTACGAGGGTTCTTTGTGTGCCTTACATTTGTAATGCTATTTAAAGACATCTGCTATTTAAGATATTTATTTTGAGTTGACTTATGTTGCGCTCTAAGATCACTGACTTAGAAGCGGTACTGTATGGATATAATGTATTCATCTCATGGCATATTATTATTATAAGTTATTGAGTAGGCTTAGTTGTAGTATTATTAACATACTCAACCAAAAACGTTGGTGTAGGACTTATTTAAGATACAATTCTGTATGTGCACTGTACAATTATTTTCTTTTTTTTTTTTTTTTTTTCTTTATACATTTGGAAATTTAGAACATGACATTAAATATCGGCTAGTGTAATGCCTATCGTATGACATTTATTTTATTGCAGGCCTGTTGTTTCGGGCATGTTCTCTCCATTTGTCATATCCAGAACTGTTTAAAAGACTTTAAAAAAGAACAAAAAAAAAAAGACCTAAGGGACATGCTGCTTCATACACTAGAATGTATTGTCAATGTTGAGGATGGATGCTGTGCTTCTATTGCTTTAAATATGCATCAGATGGGCTATTTTACACTGTTGAGAATTTTTATACTTGAACTCTTTCTTACAAGGGAAAATATGAAAAAAGAAGATTTAACAACACACGAAAAACAAGGACTTTTTTCATGGTCACTGGATTCGGGCATGTAAAGTATTAATGACTATTTAAATACGAACGTTCTGTAGGTATTTAAGCCTTATTTCAGATTTTCAACACTATTTACTCTAAATGGAAATAAAAGGTTCTATATTTAAACCTCAAATGCTTTGTTCATTGCACAGGCCGGATTTTTGTCTCCGTTTCCATTGGGAAACAGCTTTTGCATTTCATTGGGTTGCCTGGATTGGTGCGCTCATGCTTTGGGATTGTTATATTGTGTAACTTATTCATTGTATTTCAAAAGCACACATTCTAGGTCATGGCTACATCGTTGAGTCATCTCAGTTCAAACTTACAAGGTGCATTGCTAAATATTTCAATGGCTTATGTTTTGTTTCTTATGGTCTTTGTTTAGACAGGCGGTAGCTTTTCCACTGCAGTGACGAAGAACAAGCTGTTGTGTGCTTCTCGCAGATGAAGGTGTCATGAAAAAGAAGCAAGTCAAAAGTATAAACACACAGCCTGCCACTTCTCCTCGCCACACAGCGAGATGCTTATTTATGACCTTGTTTATGCTGGTTTGTGAAGTGACAAATTTAACTGACCTCATCTCTGCCTGTCCAGACATTGCTCAATAATGGAGCTGGTAGAGGAATCTTCTGGGTTCATTACAAGTTAAGCACAGTCGACAGTTTTTGTGACCGTTAATAATATCGATTAGCACAAGAAATAATTTGGACTTGCCAAAAAAGATTTACAAATCACTGTGGAAGTGAATGGGCCGACGTTTTAGAGGATTTAAAAGCAGAAATGTAATGCTTTTCATTAAAACACTGCATTTGTAGCATAATGATTACCATACGTTGCACGAACACACTTACAAACTAAGTTTCTAACAGTGGAAGTAATTCTGTGCTAACTCTTTTTCAAAAAATAAAGTTATGGTGAAATTTGAATCGGGCCATTTTTGGAGGATCGTATTTATTATTTTATAAAAGCACTTACATAAATTATTTTTTCTTCACTCTAAAAGCATGTTAACTTGAAAACTTCCAACTCTCTACATCATGTGGCTGTCACACTGAAACAGTGAGCCCCATTCTCTTCCATTGTAAGCGCACAGCTAACCCATTTTTAAAAAGGTGGAAATCAACATAAGCTTTATTTGTGCTGAACTGCAAATATTCCTTTAGAGATTCCGTTTTGCGTCTTTTACTCTGTTTTGCCTCATTGCAAAACGATTTGAGGGTTTGTGTAGCCCTGCATGTTCAAAACGAGAGAAGAGAGACATGCTGAGTAAACACACACGATTAGGTGTTGATTTCAGATGGCTGTTAAATAATAAACGTGTTTGTGTAAACACATGTCTCCAGAATCACTAAATATAATTTAACATCACTACTCAGGTGATGGTATAAGCAAATTTGTCCATGTGTGTTGTTTGTGAACCTCATACGGGATTGATTGAGCAATGTTTGAGCCAAATCGCTGTGTCATGGATCTGAGATCCACCATGTTGACCTAGTTGCACCCAGTCTTCTAATGTTCAAGACAGAGCACTTTGGGTAATGACCATAAACCGGCCCTAAATTCCAATCCAGGGTGACATCCCATGTAACTCAACCCTACATTTAAATATAAACCTCACGGATGTTTTATCTGTACTTAAAGCCAAATTAACCCACCACCTGTATTCCTTTCAATGCCATTTCGCATTTTGGAGATGGCTCAGTGAATTATTTACGGCCTTTCTTATCAATAAGAAATGCCAAAGGGCTACATCTGTGCTCTTGGTGCTTCTCGAGGATGTTCTATTTCTGATCGCCGTGTAACCTGACGCTAGCTGGTGTTTCAGTACCACTGTGACACAGCAGCGGCGGAAACTTTCCACCACACCATCACCAGGGGTGCCTGTCTAACGTCAGCCATGATAGCAGAGCACTGCGGGAAGAAAACGCCACCTGGAACTGATGCAGAATAAAGGCTC
The DNA here is from genome assembly GCA_032361165.1 of Enteromius paludinosus. Lineage (NCBI taxonomy): Eukaryota > Metazoa > Chordata > Actinopteri > Cypriniformes > Cyprinidae > Enteromius > Enteromius paludinosus. Next base: position 12,645,276 of record JAUMHQ010000082.1, read on the forward strand.
TGATACCGACTGACACACAGATCGCTTCATAATCTCTACTAGTGTCAAAAGTGCAGTGAAGTAAACATGTAAAGATAAGTGTAGATAAGTAGTTGCTCAATGAACAAAATGTGCGGTTTATGTATTTGTATATTATTTATTTCTACATTCTAACATGGACGTCTGAGATGGTCAATCTAAAGTCTAGTTCAAACCACGTAACAACTTCTTACAAATGTTGTCATTGTATTCATATAGGCTTGCTACATTTATGTTTAAATAAAATTTATATTAATATATTAATATTTTTATTATCCAATTATATGTTTGATTTTAAATCATTTAGATTGCTGCAATTACTACCAAAAGAGTGAATATTTTACTATCTGACCTAATGTGATATGTAGGGTTTACATTTTTTATGCATGTACACAAAAGTATGTTATTATTTTAATGTTTATTCTAATCACGTGTTTTAGAAATTGCTTTAACATATATTATTCCAAAAAGCTAAAAGAATTAATTTTTTCCAGGAATTTAATGACACTTCACAAATAGGTAGAAATACACCTTCTGAAGTTCATTTAGAGTCATTCAGTCTCATATTTACTGAATAGTTCGTTATTTCCTGTAGTGTGTATTATTGGATGAATTCATCCTTAGAAACCTTCTCAGTCTATCTGTCTCAGTGCTCTATCTAGGCATCTTGATGTAAGCTTTCTCTGATTCATCCTTCCCAAATACGGAAGTCCCGGAAGCGGCTGCCCAAGGCTCATTTGAGTGACAGCAGGAGAGCGTCGGGGACGCCAGGACCAGACCTCCATAGCCGAAACACATCTCGCTTTTTCTAAGGAAAACGTGAGAGTAAACCCCGGATTCCTTGCCAGAGGTAATATTTGGGTAAGACCGTGCCTCTGTCTCTGTCGTATTATGATTGCAGGTCGTTAGCGGGACGTTTTGGGTCGTGCTCCGCTCCGAGCGGGTGGGAGGTTCTCATGGAAACGTGCGCGTTTTTGTGTTTGGAGACACGCGCACTCGCTGCGCATGCAATTTGGTTTGAACTCGCTCGATTTTTAAGTTGCTGCAGTGGTGTGTTGGTGTCAGAGGGCAGGGTGCCTTATCTTTTCACTAATTGCAGGATCTGTCAGTTGTCATATCAGCGCGTGCAGGCGTCTGCTGCCTGTTGGATAGAGATGACGAGACAGGCTAGTGACTTTAGCTCTGTTATTAGACATGCGCTGCGTTTCATGTGATGCTGTCTAGTAGCAGTTCTTATTTGTTGATATTATCCTAATAAATCAGCAGGGTGGCATAGCCTACTCCCTTTGTGGGCTTGTATGCTGGCTAGGAATTAATATTCCCTCAATAAATCTATTTCTTTATGAAGTGTTTTCATCATTTTGAATAGTATCGCGTATAAAAAGCCTACATATTATGTCCCGTTGCTATTTATTCAAGCACACCAAATGACGAATATTTTAGAGCTTTGTTTCAAGAAAGCATTTGTGTTATTTATTGCAAAATATCAATTATGTAAAAATATAATAAAATATAAAAACGCAGTACATTATTCAAATATATTTCAAATACTAAAAGCAATGTTTTTAAACACGAACAGTAAATACATGTTTTGAATACAATGCATTGGGGTTTTAAACAAATTTTGTTTAAACCAGAATCAGAATTAGATTTATTGCTATGTATGATTGCATAAACAAACACACAAGTAATTTTGTACGCAAAAATTAAACAAAATAGCCTAAATAGTGTCTAACCAAAATGTATTCACACACCTGTAATGTGTCTTAAATGATATCACACTTTATTTGCTGTAGTTGTGAACTTGTTTAGTATGTGGGCTAAAATGGTTGCATTAGTAAATATAGAAAAACACATGGTCAGGTCAAAGTGGTTTTTACTGATAGTCCACTGTATGAAGAATATCTGTGTATAATATGGCACAGTTTACTTTATTTTGCTATCCTCACTTACATGCATGCATTCAATTTTCAATTTTTGTTTGGTACTATATATACATGTATAAATAATCTATATACAGACACACAAGGGAATGTTAACAGAAAAGGTAAAATTCAGTAGTAGTTTTCACCAGGAAGTCACAACTCCCAGCTTTTTGGGAGATTACATTTTGTCCCTCTCTTTATGAAACTTTGCTAGACCCCTGGTTATTCAAACACGGTAAGTGATATAAATGATGTAGATGTACAAATCGTATTTCTTCCACTACAGAATACAGACAGCCAATGAATACAGTTTTAGTATCTTGGTGTCCCTATAATTTCTTGAGAAGCAGATGTAAAAATCTCCATGTATATATATTTATATTTATTTATTTTTTTAACATAAAGTCAGGGTGTTATTGAAAGAATGGCACATTGGCATTCAAGTCATATGCTTTGAAATGTTTATTAGCACATGAGCTCAGACCATCAGTCATCTTCTCTCCCCGGTATCCGGGTAAAGCGTAGCTCTGCATTTAGAGTCTGAGAATAGACATTCAGAAATAGATAAGAGTGCCTAGTAACTGCATCACTCCTAAAAAATATAAGTTCAGCGTTCATCATGTTTAAAGGCAGACTAACCAGGCATTGGCCACCAGGTTTAAGCAATATTGTTATTGTTTATTGTTAAGTCATGCAGCCCCCGGTGAGATGATCTCCACTTAAGCTGGAGGTTTTTGTGCCCTGTGTTTTAGAAATGACTTTGTCTGTGTCACAAGCTCAGGGCTTATTCTTCCTCTCTGAAAAGGCCAGCTGAGGCCCAGGTCAGGCATTTGGCAGGGCCTAGAGAATTCTCTAGAGAGATAACAAGATGACGTGAGCGTTTCCACACTGGGTCTCTATTAATTACTGCTGATGTGTGTCACAGAGAGAGTTGCTCTTTTAGAAGCTACATGTTAAACGCAGCAAATACGGCTCTTTTGTTGTCTATTCTCTCTTTAATGTGCAGGTGAATGAATCGGTGCGGTGTGCTGCTAGTCCTCACCGCTATTGTATTATGATTGATTGTGTGAAGGTGGTTATTGTTTGCCAGGTTGTGCTCAATTGCATGTTTGATTTCTGTTATATCAGACTTTTCTTTTGCGCCACTGTTTTTTGAGAAACACTTTTTTTTTTAGCAATTTAAGCAGTTGTTTAAATGTGTGTACATAAAGGGAACCGACAATATAATCTTTCATATATTCACATTTATTTCACTTGTCAACCCACCAATGCATTCAGATTGCTTTCTTTAATAAATAATAGAAGAATAGTATTGAGTATGATAATCAATTTTGCCGTCTTATTTGGTAACAGTGATCACAAAGAAGTTACTGACAGAGAGATTATTATTGTTCAGTGATATGAACAAGATTGGATGATCAAATTCCAATTCTTTCCTGTAATAAAAATGATGCTGATTATTATTGCTGTTTATTAGAATTAAAATAGCAGCACGAGATTTCATAAAATAGATATATATATATATATTTAATCTGTTTAATTTTTTATATATGCAGATGTTAAGCTAAACTGTAAATATTTCACGCTGTAATTGAGTTAGATTTAATACTTTTTAATGGACATTGTTAATGAGTAAAGATGAATGAAGCAGGCCTACTGACTGATTTAATGCATTTTTTATTCATAATGACTAATAATGACTAAAACATTTCAAATATAGAATTTGCATTCTATTCTATATTTGACATTCCTCCATCAGGTGCTCAGATGGAGGATGAAACATGTCAATATAGGAGCGATATTTATAGTTTGCACTGCATTCTGGTTGAGTTATTTTTATTATGGGCATGAGACACATGTTATATAATGAAATAGTTTGATAAACTGCTGATTTTGGACTGTTGACAGCATAGTTTGTGGCCTCCTCTTGACGCTGTCATAACTGAGTTAAATGTTACATTCCTGTTAGCAGATGAGCACTGAGGTGTGGTCATGTGGACGGCTGCCAGTGAACTCTCCACGCCTTCATGTACTCACCGTGTGTGTGTGTGTACTAGATTTCCAGCAAGCCAATATTAGCTGCTTTATCACTTATTATAATATTTATCATTGTAATAATATTATTTTGTGTGTTTTTGATGGTGGATGTTATGATGGCAGTGGCTGGGATCACTGCAGACTGCAAGAGAGTCAATAAAACACTCCTCATAATTAATGTTGTGATGTTTCTCTGGGATACGTGCTGTCGTTTGACCCGATACAGTGAGCAGACAGTGTTTAATTGAACAGACTGGTACTCGGGTCACGAAGGCCCAACAAATCAAACAGCTTTCGTAGGCCATAATGGCCATTTAGCACAGACCAAGAGTTTGCTCTGTTCCTCCAGGAGCGTTGACATGGAAGCACTGGTTGAGCGTCTGGAGCAGGCAGTAATTCGTCTGGAGGCGGTGGCGGTCAAACTGCAGAACTGTCCTGGGGGTTTGGTCAACGGAGACATCAGCAGCATTATCAACGGAGGTATCATAAGCACAGCAGATCCCGAACTATTCAATATATTCATAGTGTCTATTTATAAAGCATAAAATGCTGTTGTGGTCGGTTTTGATGAGTCCGCAGGGCCTTGTCTGTAAGGAGACAACCTCTGACTTTTAGGGGATTTTATTCTTCATGAGAAAACTATTCTCATAGGAACAGAGTGGCATTAGCCTTGGCAAACCGCACATTGACAAAGTCTGAAATATATAATGGATTAGGATGTCAGTGAAAGGGATTTCTGAACTCTCTCTTCTGCTGCCTCCAGTTTATGTGTGCTATTCAATGTTTTAGTGATAGATTAGATTAAGTTTGACCAATTATGTTCTACTAGTGAGTTATTGTTTTTTTTATTAGTGGCATCATTACTAATTATGACAATAACATTAATACTAATCATAATAACAGTAATTCACCAACACGATTTTCTTTTAGTAAAAATAAATACACAGAATATGCTGGAGTCTGTAAACTAGATCTGCGTATCATGTATTAAATCTAAACCCGTCATAAAAAAGAATATTAGTTGAACTCCATCACATTGCGTTGCAATGAATGCCATTTCAAAGCATCATCTGCTATACCATTCTATTAATGCTGTTGAACAAATTCTGTTTTGTTGATATCTCTCTTTGATTTTAAGGTGAATCCGAAAGCATGGAGGCGTTCGACCATTTGCTGAGTGGTTCGGTGTCTGAATATTTGAGGTCCAGCACAGCTATTGGTGGAGAAGTGGCTAAGCATGTAAGTGCAAGCGTTTGTGAATATCAGTGTCAATGTGGATTTTAGAGAGAGACAGGAATTCTGACAGAAGATGAGCTGAGGTATTAGAGTGAAGTCATTGTCCTAAGAGCTCTTGGTTTATAGCACAAGTGACTGCACAGACTCACAGACGTCTAACCGTCAGCCCAACGGTCCAGCTGCTGAGGGAGCTCACAGCTGCTGCTTTCCAGCTTCACATAACTCTGCTATATTTGACAATTGGTTTTGTGCACTTCTCTTTCCCCGCAGCCTTGTTAAATCCATTCGCATCATAACAAATGGAAACTGTTTTGTTATTAGCTGAACGCAGGTGTTTGAAAAATGGAGAAAGTAAAGGTAGAACAGCTTTTGTTTGCAAAAAGTGTATGCACAGAGACAACTCAATTGTAATAATCATAAAATGTCTCTGTTATGTTCAACAGGCATTAAGAAAACATGTTAATTTCAAGTACTCGTATCACTGACAGCAGTCGTACAGCCTGGATATTCTCATTTAAAAAGCGGTTGCAGCCCTCAACTGATGTTTATGTTGTCATTTTTTGTTTTGGTCTGAAGCGCCACCCTCCATCTATCTCCCAAT
>JAUMHQ010000082.1:12705992-12718609 GCA_032361165.1 Enteromius paludinosus
ATTAAAAGACATTATACTCACTGCTTCTGTAGGTGAGGCTGGATCATGAATGATTCGCGCGAACATAAACACATTTCAGTTGATCAAGGGCGCGTTTCCTTCAGAACCAAACATAACGTTAATCCTCCAGTCACTCAGATGTCGGGGGTAAATGACTACTTCTATGTTCATTAATACATTCAACAACAAAACATCTCAATCTCTTAGGAGTCGTGCTTGTCTATGCGTCTCGTTCTGATGACACCAGTTCAGTCTGTGGGACACCCTGCTGTCAATCAACTATTGTGGGAGTGGCCTCTGTTGGTACATGCATTTGAGAATGGCTTGATTTCAGAAGGGGCAAATTATTTTTATTACATTGAAACAAAACTACTGGTGGATCTTTATCATTGTAGGGTGGTTGTGTACATACTCTCCCAAAACACATTTCAGTCCAAACAGCTTGTAAAAGTGCATGTGGCACCGGATGACCCCTTTAAATACTACTTTTAATCACCTTTTCCTTTTTACAGTTCACCTAAATGTTCCTGTATCTTAGAAAATAGTTTTTTAAACTGCAAATATCATATGAGATACTAATAAAAAATAAGTGTGTCTATTGTAAGGCACACCCAAGTGGTACAGATCAGCACACTGCTTTGCCTCCAGAGCTGTCTGAATTGTTTGTGGCAAGGATTCAGCAAACCATGCTGGAAGAATTCCTCAGCGGTTCTAGCCAGGTTAACGCAAAACAATCACACAGCCTCTGCCCATTTACAGGCTGCATGAACTTCCCATTTCAGCTCACCCCAAAGGTGCTCTATTGGATTGAGATCAGGGGACCGTGTTGCCATTGGAACAAGCTAAAGTCACAAGCTATTCCCACAATAGAACAAGGTGGAGATGATGAATGCTTTGTGACATGGCGCATTGTCCCAGTGGAAGTAGGCTATTCATTTCAAATGGGTAGACTGTGGCTATATAGGGATACAGATGGCCAGTAACAATGCTCATACACTACAGCATCTAAATAGAGCACCGTTTGTATTTTAAAAGGCCTGTAGTGCACCAAGCAAACAGTTCCCGTACTATTACACCACCAGCAGCTTGTACCATTGACACGAGGTGGGCTGGTATAAGCGCATTATTCTTCTGCTGTGTCCCAACACCATGAAGTTTCAGAGATGCTCTCCTGCACAAAACTGTAATAAAGAGTGTCAGTTTGAATGACAGTTTCCTCTAGCCATTTTCTTTAACAAGGTGTTTTTGGCCAGAGAACCTCTCGCTGTTTCTCGCCTGCTGTGTCCAGTACAACATCCGCAATCACACACCAAAGTGGCTCAAATCACATTTATTCCCTTTTCAGTTTAGTCAAAAAGCAGCTGAACATCTTGACTTTGCTTTTTGTGTTGAATCGCTGTCACGTGTTTTAAACAAGCAAGTCTCTGAGTATGGAAATATATAGTCAGACAAATAACAATATATTGAATTGCATAAAGCAAACAAAAACAACATATTGAAGCTACTTATGGTGGTGTTAACTATTTACAGTATGCAACAGTGCTTCCTGCATCGCTTTTCAGTGATGATCTCTAGCAACATGGTACTAGAAATCATGTTTTATCTGAGTTAGGAATGTGAGTTGCAATGTGTGTTGAATGTGGTAAGATAAAAAGCACAGTGTAACGCATAATAATAGCAAAAACAGTTCTCCCTGCTTGCTGCTAGACAAGCACACAGTGCAACCATAGACTGATTCATGACTAAATGACTCTTCTGAGATGGTTCTGTCATTGAGATACCAGTTTGGATCGTTGTGATGAATACTTCACCCGAATTAACCCACACAATCATCTGATGAGCATCTCGTTTTCTCTCAATTCTGAGTTTACATTCTGAGATTCAGAATTGATTTTTGTCATGAGATTTTTTTTTTCTGCTATGGAATAATAAATAAAAAAGGCAATTGTGACTTTTTATCTCTTAATCATTTTTTTCTTATAATTAAGACTTCTATTCTTAGATTTGTGTGACATAAAATTTCAGAACTGCAAGAAAAACTGCCTTACAAAATAAAAAAACAAACCTTTGGCAACCATTGTTTTTTTCATAATTTTTAATTCTTTTAAAGATTATAGTAATCTTTAAATAATCACTCTCAAGTATCATGTATGACTATTAGTGCTGTCAAACAATAAATCACTACGTATATAAAAAAAAAAAAATATATATATATATACATATATATAAACACACATACAGTATATATTAAGAAAATATTTAAATGCATTTACATGTATATATTTATATTCATTTAATTATATTTAAATATATTTAATACATAAATGAATTATTTATTTTATATATACATATATATATATATATATATATATATATATACATATTTATACATTAAAATTTACACTGCACACATATATACGGTATATTACGTAACCAAAAAACCTTATTTTGAATGCAATTAATCACAATTAAATGTTTGGCAGCACTAATTTACTGTTTAATTGAGATTGTGATTATTAAAATACATTGATTTGTATTGATTGTTCATTAAATGGAATACACTGGTTGCACTGTATTATTTCATCTTGGCATGGTACATGTAAAAAACAAAGACTGTGTACAATAATCTAAAAATAATCTAGTGGTTATTCTGTCACATTTAATTCATGTTTCAGGTCAAATATAGTTTCTGTTGCTGTAGTGCTACAGATTGTGTAGTATAGGAAACATTCAGAGTGAATTCAGAGTTGACTCCACTATTCTGGGAGTCTGCTTTCTTTACTGGCTTTACAGCTGTGCACACAGAAACAATGACGTATGACAGTTTGGTCATGCTACACAGGTAGGTAGTTAAGAAAAAACCCTGCTACATCATTTAAAAAATAACTGTGCTGTTACCCTTCTGAAAAATGTTTAGTAAGTGATGTTCTGCTCAGCAGTGCTGCATATTAACAGCTCAATAACTGAAAACGTTCATTTGCATTTTTTACCACAGAAACTCAAACAGAAGAACCAGCAGCTGAAGATGATTATGGACCAGCTTAGAAACCTCATCTGGGAGATCAACTCCATGCTGGCTGTCAGGAACTGAAACACACATGTGCGTGTGCACACAGAGTCAGTGTTGTACATACACAGCCTGTGTTCGCTGCATTCACGAGCAGTTTTTAGCGGGACACGTAAGATAGACGCAGGAAAGAGCAGCGAGGCACAAAATTGAGAGAAGGTAGGAAGCGAAAAGAGGACTGAACTGAAGAAATTCTGCTACATTCATAACACACGGTTGAAATACCATTCCGTTCAGCCGTCTTGGATTCAATTTTCAGGTCTGGGCAGTCTGTTCATTCACTGATATGCTTTAAAATGAACCTTTTACGCAAGTATGTTCCTCGTATTTTGCATGAGCGATAGCTCCTATTTACTGTTAAACTGTGTAGTTCTCAATCATAACTTGCAGAAAAGTACTTAGTGAAACATATTGCATATTAGTGTGGTGTTAATATATCTATTAAGTATAAACCTTATACCAGACTTTTGTGGTCGTGTTTGAAAAAATAAATAAATTTGAGTTTAGTATTAGATCTAAAATCTTGTACACTGTCAAATTTGCGGTAATAAAACCCCCCAAATGTACAAAACTAAAGAAACGGTTATTCAACAACAACAAAAAAATCTAATTTGTAAATGTAATGCAGGGAATTGTGGGAATGTCAATTTACGGTTATTAACTTCCTTTTTACTTCTAAAAATGGCTTAATACCAATAGTTTTTCTTCTGTACATTGTAGGGGAACTAATCGTTAATCATTTAATATATCAATGAATTTAATGGTAAAAAAAAATGCTAGAGTGTACAGCTCTATATAATCCATAATCTCGTCTGTAACCTCATCATGAACAATAATCAGAAAAATAAACACGATTCACGTCATTTTAGCATCAAATATGACTTTATTCATTTTCTTATAAATCATTCATACAAAATTGGCATTTTGCAATTTCTTTATTACCTCTATAAAAAGTCATCTGTTAATTACTGGGATGAAGGATCAGGACAGGAGGGAGCAAAACAAACAGATCTGAACCAAAAAAAAAAAAAGTAACCCAAAACAAATCAGTATTTACTCATAAATATCCTAAAGTGGTCATGCAAGTCTGGTTAACAGCCTAACGTGAGAAATACAGTTGCGCGTTTAACAGATGCTGTGAAACTTTAGTGTTGGCAACTTTATTTGAACGATTTTGCCGCTTCTGTCCAAACTCAATTCAATTGAATCAAAAGGCACAATCAGGGAAAGATCATTGATGTTTTTGAGCATGACTCCGTATTGCTTATTGCTAATTACAGAACGTAACGTAAGAGAAATCGGGTGCTAAATTTACCAGTTAACCTTGAGACAGGATGATCTTGACAGAACGCATCTATAACAAGTAAAGAAACCGTAAAAGACTGACAACATAATACAATTGCATGAGTTTAAATTTGCCAAGATTCTTTGGTGATCTTGCAAGTGTGTAGTGTTAGCAGCAGCATTCAACCGGCCAATTTCAAATGAATGGCTTTGTCAGGTTAAGCTGGGTAATTAAAATAACACTGGCGTCAATGCAAACACCTATCAGTGTGTCGTCTGCACACATGCTCTGCACTGACAGGGGCCTTGGGCAGATCTGGACGATGCTGGGCGTATCGCAAGCCCTGATGACAGCGTTGGCAAGAGCATCGTGACGGGATGAATATATATATTAATAAAAACAGACATTGGATGCACACATCTACACCCTAAAATCATCTCAGATGCATCATCCTATGTGGAATTGTGGTGCGTGAACAAAGATTATGTACATTGAAGTGTCTTTATGATTTGGCCGATGAAATTGTGCGAGGCCAGACGTTGATTCTGTGATATGACATAACAACAATGACAATCATAGGCATAAATGTTGGATATAAAAATTTAAATTAGATGGTCTGCTGAACTTAAAACTGAACCAGATGTGGGCCATTTGTGTTAAAGCTAAAAAAAAAAAAAAAAAAAAAAAGACAGACAGAAAAAGGATGACAGACAACTAATTACAAATGAACCTTTTACGCAACAGTTCAGAGGGCAATTATAATAGAAGCTTTCAGCGACTTGAAATGAATTCACATACTTGTATAACAAGATTCAAGCAAGCACCTAAGCTTAAATGTCAAGATTTTCAGTTGGAGTAATGTCAGTTGAATCACATTACTGCACATTTCTCAGGCCATAATGCTTATTAAAATACAACTCACAACAATTGAAGGGTTCCTAAACAACATTCAGTGTCAGATATGCTTTTAAATGTCAGTGTGGGCTGACCAGGAACACATGGAGGGAAAAAAATATGTAGTGTACATCATGCCACAGAATCAGCTGAATTCTGATGCGTTATGTGAAGAAAACATGAAAAAAAAAAAAAAAAAAAGGCTTTGGCTCACAGCTGGCATATTTTAAGTCCAGTCACCTTTACAAAAGGCCACTGAAGCACAGCACTCCTTCAAGTCATCAGACATTCAAGTACCTTTGAGCGGAGGCTGACAACACTCTCCACTCTGACTCTGGGAAACACAGAGAAACAACACTGGAGGGCCCCAACATCTCAAGAACCGTTCCCTGGATATGAAATCAATAAGAAAGGATGTAAAGGAAGCGGTTACTTTCTAGGGGGCATAAATTAGCCGGGTGCCTGTTTGTGGCTGAGTGAGTTTTATATGCGAAAGAGTCGCGTTTAAAACCGAAGGCCGAAGAGGAGAAATGAGGCAGTGCCATTGAACTTTGACGGACAGCTCATTTTTCACAGGGACAGGGAAGATAAAGGAGGTGAGAGACATCTCACTTAAATTACGGCCCATAAGTCCTTACGATGCAACCTGTCATGCACTGATGTCTACAAAAGTTTTCACACCTAAACAGATGGCGTTCCTGCACTGTAAGCTCTTGCCTTTGTTTCCATGCTAATTTTTTTTTCTTGACTATGAAAAACATTTTTTTTTTTCCCTCTCCAAGTCGGGCTGTTTAATAATGTGAGGATTTAGGGAGTTCTAATTAATTTTTTTTATACACTTTAAGGTGGATTTGCATGAATTAATTAGGTAGGGAGGGTTTGACAAGCCACTTAAGGCAACTCATTAGTCTTGGCACCATTTTTAAAAATAAGAAATACAATACTGCAGGGTGTTTAAATGGTGGTTATGCCACTTATAAGAGGGATCGCCATTTCGAATGCAATGTGACGGCCCTTTTTTTGCTCACAGTTACATTTTTCTGTGTCTGTGAACTTTTCACCTGCTCCGCTTACATCATAGCCTTGAATCGCTTCCAGTGAATCTTAACGATTATGAAGTGTTTTGCAAAGTAAAGAAAAAAAAACCCTAATACCTTAAAAACTTGGAAATAAAACCATATGAGCTCAGTCGTACACGGTCATGGATCGAGACCTCGGAAAGAACTGAGAACATGATGTTGACATCCGAAGCGGGAGGATGGATGGATCCAGATGTGGAGTGGTGAAGAAGTGCTAACACGATGATGCGTCCCTCCTGTCGTCCAACATCTCGCTCGTGTGCTGGGAAAGATGAGTTTTTCTGTGGCGTTCGTTACCAACCTTGAAACAAACTTAAATCTTCCGAAGAGTTAAAAGTGTGTCACGTGTCTGAAGGTCCACAGAGGCCTGTGTTTGTTCTTTGTTTGTGTGCTGAGCCACGGGCTCTTCCGCTATGGTCCTCCTCTGCTCCGGAGAGTCTCTGGCGACCCCCTGTTGAATGTCCGACAAGGGGCGCCAGTCTGGTCAGAGCCGCTCGATCTCCCTGTATTTCTTGCGGAGGATTGAGACCTGGTCCTTAAACAGAACTGGGTCCAGTCTCATTTGGGAGTGGACCAGTGGCATGCCGCCAAACCAGCTGGCGAACTTGTTCATGCAGGTCTGGCGCTGGGCAAAGTGGTCCGGGTCCGCCCAGCGCGAGGCTCGAGATGACTAAGAGGAACAGATGCACAACATTAGATGCTTTGCTCAAGCTCATGTTTAATAAACCACAGTACGTTTTTTTTTTTCTCACTTACCTGAGCCATCATGGTCTCCTTATACTGTTTTTTCTGTGTGACCTTGATGGGCGGCAGCTTGGTGACAGCGGACACTAGGAAGTTCATGAGGATGTCCTCACAGTTGGCCAGCTGGTCCACCATGCTCTTCAGGCTATTTGGCAGGAAGTTGGTATACAGGAAGTGGTAATATCTGGAGAAAAGCATGAAATGGAGAACATGGACATAGTCAAGGACAGGTCAAGACAACCAATTCATGAATTCAAAAGCTCAATAGGACAATGTGTTGTGATGGATAAAAGATATCGATTTTTTTCGTTAACTGCATCAGTCTTTTAATCAATGGCTTATTTTTTCAATACACTTTTTCTTAAGTATGTATTTAATGGCTGTTTGTCCTACAACTGTGTCCTTGCTGCAAGTGTCTAGCTTACTACGGGAACTGCAAATCATGTTTTTCTGAGAAAATCAATGAACAATTCTACTCTAAAGCTGGTGGTGTTTGCAACAATATAAACGTGTAATATTTTTATCAAATATGCATGTTAAATCAAACACAATTACACTAAATAATTACATTGTTGAGGTTATTTAAAAATTTCCTGGCAATGTCTGTGGCGTTACCATGATGAAAAATGGATCCTTATTTTTAGATGATTTCCTGAACTTCCTGTTTAAGACCATAGCTCTGATGAGTATGGGGAGTGTTTTTCTTTAAACACTATATCAGACTCACTTCAATCTAAAAATTTATTTGTATAGTTGTATTAATTACAAAATCATCATCTGTGCTTCTGCAATAAAGAACGAGTACATGTGCATGGTTGCCAGATTGCAATAATAAAGCAAAACTCTGGGCAGAAGATATTGTAAGTCACTTTGGATAAAAGTGTCTGGAAAATGACAGTGTAAATGTAATTTAAACTAAAAATGACCCCAGTATATAACATATGTAGCGTAAAGGGAAGGGACTGCCCTAATTTCCTCCCAGTGAAGCAGCTGTTTCTACACGCAGTACCTGTGGTAAATGGCAGCTCCGGTGAGAACCATGGAATAGTCATTGGTCCATTTGGAGGTGTAACCCCAGCGCTCCTTATTATTGTCCCAGAAATGACTGCGGGCAGGATATCCCACAATTCTCTCAGGGAAACTCTGCCACACCGTGAAGGCAAAGTCCACCTGCAAGGCAACGTTGAGTTCAAGTTAGAAGGAGAACGCCAAACCAGCACTATAAAAAGAGTTAAAAAGAGAAAATAAAAGAATCGAGGATGGTGGCATGAAGGCTCTCTCGTGACAAAAACCAGACAAGGATACACACACGCTTTCAAAGCTGCTAGCTGAGAAGATGCCCTCCTTTTTCCAAGATCAAAGCATTTAAACAAATAATTACTGAAACACATCAAAAGTGTCAGCAGCCGAGCCTCAGCAGGATCTCAAGTCAGCAGTGAATTGAACCACACACGTACAGACACACACAAACAGACTAACTATACACACTGAAACCTTGGCGTAACCCCACCGGCAGTACACCCGCCTCACATGTAATGCCAAACTAAGTCTCCAGCTACACAAATGGGGTTATTCAGGAGGGGGGAGTTCAAGAAAGAAAGAGTAATTGGAGTTTCCCTGCAGTGTGGTCAAGATAACACATGATTAAAGATATCCATATCAGGAAGAAAAGAGGAATGCACAGGAGGGAAGACAGGTTTAGGAGGTTGACTTCAGCTGTGTGCGTTCACGCTGACTCTGCTGCCTCTGATAAGGGACGGCCATTTCTCACAGCTGTACGCTGCAGAGTGCCACTAATGCAGGGGACAGAAAGAAGCAGAGAGAGGGAGGAACCGAGGGCTGAAGAGGCCATGCTGAGCTGATTAGGGGTGGCGGAAGCATAGTGGTTGCCAAATCTGCACTTCCAGCTGAAAGGTTGGGGGTTTAATCCAAGAGTGGCTGAGGAGGGAGCGATCACAACCCTGCTCAACCGATAAGGCGCCTTTCACTTTAAGAAGCTAGGGGGTTATGGATCCGACATCTGCCCTATTGTTAGCTGCAATGGATGCTATTTTTAATATACGGCCACGAAAGGGGCAATCTCATCCCCTAAAGCACACATACCATGTTATTCAAAGTGTCTTCCACCGAAAGAACTGCATCATTTTGGACCATCTCTCTGTACCTGTGTGTAAACGACTTCTGCTCCACCCATTCCATACTAAAAACCCTGAGACTGTGAATAAATTAAAGTATACTTCACTCACACACACGTGGTTTTTGTGATTTATGAATGGTGTTTCTACTGTACAGGACTGTATGTGGTATTGTCCAACACTGACCCTACAGGAAACCCTGTGCAGTTTTAGATTTTCAAAAAAAACACCATTTAGTATGTTTTTTTAAGTCTTTTGAATTACGGGGACACTGAAAATGTCCTCATAAATCACCTTCATATTGTAATACCTATGTCATACCCATGTCATTATACAAATTTGTGTCCTCACCATGCACACAGAAAAAAATCTAAAATATATATATATACTGTATATAGTGTAAATATATATAATATTTTTATCAATTGTAATATATATTTTATTGTATATCATATGTAAATCTGCAATAATTCACTACCATTACTACCAACGTCCTCCATTGAGGTTTACATTTTTATGCATGAATGACATTCAGCTTGTGTTGATATTTATTATGTTAATTATATTCACTTGTAAATATGTAAATTATTCTAATATATTAACGCATCATCCCAGTTCGATTAATTATTAATAATAAAACAGCTGAAAAACCTTTCCCATAAAAGCGGACAGATCAGTTTCAATCTATTTAAATTAGTGCTGTAATAGGTTTTTGTTCATGTAATATATGGGTTGAGTACTGCATATTTTTTATGTATATATGAATACACACAAATGCATGGATGCATTTAAGAAAATGTATATGAATACTTGTAAATACATAATAATTGGTTTCAAAATATATACTGTTATGTGTGTGTACAAAAATTACATTGACAGCAATCATTTAAATAAATACAAATATTAAACAAGTAATAGATAATTATACATGACATTTCAATCAGGTCTGATGGTTCCAATTTAAATCAATTTTGTATTAAGGATTATCAACTCATAACAATAACTTTGATTATTTTATTTAAAGTGCTTCATAAATGAAGTTTTATTAAAATTAGATGTGTCTTTAAATCTTGCACATTGGCAATCCTAAAATAAGAATGTCACGGACCTCATATTGAAGACCCCAGAAAACAAAGACATCTAAAGCCATGAATAGTGATAGAAAACGAAAAAAAAAGACACTTTCCAGAAGGAAGTGGTGTCTTCAGCAGGGCTACGGGGCCACAGGCTAACAGAGCTCAGGACGGCAGTCACCCTCACTGCTGACGTGTGAGTCAGAGCGAGAGAGAGACAGATGGGGAGAATTATAGTCCATACCTCAGTGGTTGACAACACAGTGTCCTCATCCAGACTTAACACTGCATCGCTGACGATACTGTCATAGGGCTGAAACCGACTGCTCATGACCTACAGAGAGAAAATAAACACTTACAGTCAGATTTTATCTTAAGATAGAAGCTTGCATGATCCAAAAAATAGATAGAATAAAATGCATCTCCATATTTCTCTCTGTTTGGATTAAACTCCCAAATATTTGGTT
Source organism: Enteromius paludinosus (assembly GCA_032361165.1). Classification (NCBI taxonomy): domain Eukaryota; kingdom Metazoa; phylum Chordata; class Actinopteri; order Cypriniformes; family Cyprinidae; genus Enteromius; species Enteromius paludinosus. The sequence goes on from JAUMHQ010000082.1 coordinate 12,716,737, forward strand.
AGTGTTGTGCATGTGTTGCTGATCACTAATAAGACGCGGAAATTTACAAAAGACGCACATTAAAGACCTGTCACAGACGCATTCAACAACAGGCCACCCACGCACATCCCCTTCATAAACATGGACGCACATGCAAGCATTTCATTTAACTTTTGTCAAAACACACACGGACGAAACAAGCCTCAACGGCACTAAACGTCAAAACAGTTTCAGGGAGCGACAAACTGACTCATAAATACCTAAAAAGGAAATCACACACATACGCTTCCCAATGTAAATCACACGCAGTCTGCTAGCAGTGCCCGCGGGGACCACTCCACACACAATCTGCACCGCCACCGCCACAATATGAAGGTGAAAGATGAGGTACGTGCAGGTGAGCCACGGCCCTGTGAAGTCAGGATTAAATCTAACACAGGAAGTCTCACATCTCTCTCCAGAAAATCCTCTGATGCCATGGTGCCGTACCACAGAGTCAAGTCGCGTCGTGTCATTTTACTACTAGCCAGTGATAAAATACTACTAACAATCACAAAGAATTAGTTTGAAACTGAAATATTTGACTATGACAGTGTGCATTTGTTGCACAAAACATGAATCAGCTTGGCTGCGGAAGAACACTACTATAACTGGTTTAATTTGGCACATTAGAAAACAACACTGTAGACAGCAGGGTTCAATCACCCAGATTTAATTACAAAAATGTTTGGTTTGGGTTTCTGGCTAAATGAAAATGTCAATTTTAGTCTCTGTAAGACAAAAATAAAAAATCATTAGGAAAAAAATAACCCTTATATACAATCATATCACAAAGTGTGTGATTTCTGCATGCTTTTTATTCTGTTGACATAACTCAGGAAATTTTATATTCACTAAATTACATAGAATTATTTTTCACACTCAAATCCCAACGGCTACAATCAAGTCCTGCACTATAATCTTTTCTTGTGAATTTTACACTTCACACAAAAATGAAGTAGTTAATGTTGTTTCATGCAGTCCTTAATGAAACGCAGCGCAGCACAGGAAGTGAGTCTGAAAGGCACAGTATTCTCTGTAGGATCTCACATACTGTAGAAATGGGAGTGTTTAATAAGGAAAATGCCCAGAGCCACACTTCAGTGTGGCATGGGACCAGGCTGTCAATCACAGCTTAAAAGAGCTGTCTCCTCGTCAGCTAGTCTGGGTGGGAGAACACACACACACACACACACGCACGGACACACCACTCTGTAAACAAGACAGCCACAAGCCGTACAAACCACAGGCTGACTGGCACTACTTCACTGCTATCTTCCCTCAGCCAGAGGAAAACTAATCCCTCTCTGCTCCAAACACTGGGAAACAACACTCACAGTCCCTCTCTGTTCCACACACACCCTATTAACAACGACAAAAGTGTGTGTCGCTAATAATTTACTGAAGTGCATATATAGTCACAATTTTATAACTTTGATCACATTTTGTTTATTAGGATTATTACTAGAATATTAGTCATTTATTAGTGCTAGTTAAGTACATATTAATGCCTTATCCTACATGACTTTATTCTACATCCCTAATCCTACTCGGTACCTAAACTTAACTACCGTACTAACTGTTGATAAGCAGCAAATTAAGTATTTATTGAGATAAATAAATAAATTGTAGCTTCATAGAAGCCTTTACTGTTGTGCCTTGATGAATAAATGTATTTTTTTTAGGTAGTGTATACACTAAAACCAGCATTCGCAAAGTTTACCGCAGTTGGGGCAGTCGTGGCCTAATGGATAGAGAGTCGGACCTGTAACCCCAAAGGTTCGAGTCCCAGGTCCGGCAGGGATTGTGGGTGGGGTTAGTGAATATCCAGCACTCTCTCTGCCTTCAATACCAC
>JAUMHQ010000082.1:12723936-12746116 GCA_032361165.1 Enteromius paludinosus
ATACGGCTCAATGTGAAATCACGCACCTGATGGCATTTACCGCTGATTACAGGACCGGCTTTACTGACAAAACGCGCTAACATATCAGCCGATCCGGATCGGTGCATCCCTCCTTTCAAGTACATTCAGAACATTAGAAACTCTAGTTGGTGCTCCAGTATAATCGGTCCGCCGAAACTCACCCAGTGAGAAACGGTCCGCGGTGCAAAAATAAGTGCGATTCAAATGTGGTAAATTTAACGCATAATTTTTGTGTAATTAATCAATCTAAATTAACGCGTTAAAGTCCCGGCATATGTATGCATGTATGTATATTAAATAAATGTGTGATTGAAAGAAAGGACGTTCAGCAGGAAGTGAGTGCAGAAGGAAGGATGGAAGAAAGGAAAGAATGTAACTAGGGTTGGGTCGATAGACGATGCCATCGTCCATCACCGATGGCCGAAAGACATCACGATGCTGAGCCGCCATCACGTTCCTCCGCCCCGCCGCAGCAGCAGCAACCAGCTCGCTAAAAACACGCTTAAATTATGGCGGCAAGTCTATGGCATTAATAAGCGAGCGCACCACTGATGCTGGCAAGCGCGGTAAATGATTTACGCGAGAGGTCTACATGCGAAGAAACAGGGCTGTGAGCTCATTTCAAACCCTTGTGCGCGCTTGATGTCATCCTTGCTTGATAAGCATTCGCGCATCTTCTCTCACATGCTCGCGCGAACACTGTTATTTTTGTCAGTCGTAGGGCGTGGCTTGGTGTTTTAGTTACAACTTAACAAAAACCCAACGCCTATGACGACGATGCCATCATCCATTGCTATGTTTCGCATTAGACATCGTACAATGCCATTGAATTGGTCAACATGGCCCAATCCTAAATGTACCAATGGACTTGGAAGGATTTAGAGAAGAAAGGTAAAAGAGGAAGAAGAACGTATGGAATTGCAGAAGGAAGAAGTGTGGCAAGAAGCTGTAAAAGTTTTCAAGGAAAGATACAAATGGAAGTGAGGAAGGACAGGAGGAAGCGGACAAGGAAGGATCAGAAAATAAATGGATGGAGTAAAAGCAAGGAATGAAGAAAGTAAGAGGAAAAAGAAGGAAGGATATATGGAAGCTTAGAATATATGGAATAAATGGATACAGAGGGATGTAAGAGAGGAATATGAGAAGAGAAATGAAGAGTAAAGAAAACGGAAACAAAAAAAATGTAAATGACAATGAAAACAAAACAGAAAAAACTTAGGGATGTGTACTGAATTACAAATCCGCTCACCTGCAGAGCCTGCTATGAACACACACTGGCTTCATAACTATAAAAAAATATTTAATAAAATGTTTATATATATTCAAACACTTGGCTATTGTGCCAATTGGTTTTTTTTATGCTGGCTAACTGAAGAATATTTTGAGAGGGGGGGGGGAATGTTGTTTCTTTGGGCAAAGGAAGCCTGGTGAGCAGTGTTTCAAGGACTGTGTGGAAAAGCATGATTTCTGTCCTGGGTTCACACAGTGAGGCATGGAGTGATCCTCCGTGTTTGCCGACTGTCTGATATTGCTCCTCAGGTAGCTAATCTAAGTGAAATGGCACCACAGAGACCAACGTTCGCCCTCCAGCCTCATTCATATTCTATCACATTAACGCGGGATCAGTCCCATATCCAGACAGCTGGGACGCGTGCGTGTGTGCTCACACGCGTGCCTTGTTTGTTCACTTTGCGACAGAATGGCCTCTGTGCCTCGATTTCATTTTGCAGGGCAGTGTGTGTGTGTGTGTGTGTATGTGTGTGTGTAGCCTGCCATTTCAGGCAGTGTTCAAAGTCAGCATCTACCAATGAGCTGAGGAGGCAAACAGCCCAGCTGCTCCGGAGTCAGCAAGATCATCACAAGGCAGATAATGGCAGCACGCGGAAGTCTACGTCGCACAACCTTCACCTTACATGCTCACCAGTAAATGATGAATGATTTTCTGCCTGATAAATTACTGCCTGCTCCTTTAACCTCCAGACCTCTTTGACGCTGTATTTTTTGCGTGCGCGCATGAGAGGACAGGAAGCCATCTGTGTCGGCGCGGCCGCCCTGAGCTCAGAGCGCAGAGGCTGAGAGATGACTGTCTCTTTGATATGGGGTAAACATGGCTGTGTCTGCTCAAGCACCTGAATGCGAGCACACTGTTCCTGCTCCTCATGAATGTGCCTGTGTGAAACGGGCAGGTGTCACAGCCGCTGGAGGACGGAGGGAGAGCGATGGAGAGAGATCCATCAGAAGCATTCGTGTCATTCGTTTGTGTGTGTTTCTGTGCAGGTATGACTATCGTGAAATGCTGCACAATTCCACCTTCTGTCTGGTTCCTCGAGGACGACGACTGGGATCCTTTCGCTTCCTGGAGGCTCTGCAGGTGAGCACACATCTGTCATTCAGTCTATGCCTTTTCCTTTTTTTTTTTCCTGTTGTCTCTCTCTCCCCCATCTTCCTTCCATACTTCTATTTCCTTCCTTCTTCCTTTTCCAAATCCAAGTTCATTTTTTTTTACTTTTCCTTTCATTCCCGGATCTTCCCTCTGCATTCATATCCATCCTTCCTTCTTCACTTCCTTGTTTACTTCCTTTACTTTTAAACCCTTTTTATAGCTACTTTCTTTCTTCTGCAGTCACATATTACTTTTTATTGTTCTTTTTTCTTCCTTTCCCTCCATTCTCCTCTCAATCCTCCCTCCTTCATTCTTTACTTGCTTCCTTTTTTTCCGTTCTTTGATCCTTTCTTGTACACTTAATTTTCTTATGCACTCCCTTCCCTCTTTCTCTAATCCTTTCAACCTGATTCATTCTCACCTCTTTTCCTCCTCCCTTTCCTATTCTGATCCTTTTTTTGTACATTTACCTCCTTCGACACTTCTTCTCTTTCCATTTCTTCCTACTGTACAAGTACACTTCCTGTCATTTTCTCACACACTTAAATTGTTTTGCACTTCCTTCCTTCCGTTCCTGTCCTATCCTCTTATGTTCCCTAAATTCCTCAATTCATTTTGTAGTTTCCTTCTTTTATTCTTTTCTTCCACACTTCCAATTTCTTCCTTCCACTCTTTTTTCTGCTTTTTTTGCAATCCTTCCCTCATGTCATTAATTATAACTCCATATCAACTCTGTCACCTTTTGGATGTTAATTAAAACATCAGTTGGCCCATTTATGAACCCTTTTTTTTATGAACAATTATCGCCCTCACTAGTTGCTTTTGAAGAGATTGTATCTCCAGAAATGTGGCCCTCACAAGCTTTGGGAAACAATTCTACGCACGCACATACTTTGACATTAGCTCTCACATAGAGCACCCGCACCACTTCACTTCTGGAGCACAGCCCCTCTTCCCCTGAGCGTGTGTGTGTGTGTGTGTGTGACCACTAGAGCTGAAGCCCTGCGGCACTCGGTGCTCAGCTGACACCTTTATGACCTCTTGAGTGGCAGGTCCTCATTACGTCAAACAGCCGTCAGACACAACAGCTGCTCATCCCTCTATTTCTACATCTCCCGCACTTCAAAGGAAATTCACTTTTCTCTCCTCAGCCCCTCTTCACCGTCTTATAGTTGCTTTTTTTCCCCCACAACCTACATATTTTCTGACTCCCTCTCTGTATTTACCGTCATGACGTGTAACTGTATTAAGTGAAGTGGATGTTGCTCTGTAGGCGTCTGTAGGCTGGACTCTTTGAGTCCGTATCAGTAACAAGGCTAATGGCTTTTCTGGCATTCAGTTGAAGCAATTTAATATGCGTCCCATTGTGTTTGTTCTGTTTCTTATTTATCCATGTGTTTTCTCTCTTTGTGCTGTCCTGTAATCAAAACACGGCGCATATGACTCACGCTGTGACTCTATCACTCTGTGTGCGTGTTTTTGTATGTTTATAGGCGGCCTGTGTGCCGGTCATGCTGAGTAACGGTTGGGAACTCCCCTTCTCGGAGGTCATCGAATGGAACACGGCTGCTGTGATCGGGGATGAGAGGCTTCTACTGCAGGTCAGAAATCGAATGTTTTTATTGCGTCCTTTCCTGAGTCTCTTTTGTATTGTGCTCAAATACCTTAACTGTCGAGTCTGGGAATCGAGGCTGAAGTCCACCTCTGCCAGTTAAGCTGGTTAATTATATTCAAAAACACCAAAAATGATCCACATCCATTCCAAGGAGGTTCCAGGATTTCCTTTGTTGATGAGAAATCAGTTTATTCATCCTCATGTCATTCCATAGCCTTACGGGAAAAAAAAGAAGATATTTGGAGAAATGTCTGGGGATTTTTTGCAAATATAATACAAGTCAAAAGCAATCTTTAAAATATGTACATGTTCCACACAAGAATGGCTGTCATAGAGTTTTGGGTAACATGAGGGAAGTGCACATATCTCTTGAACAATGGAAATCCTGGAGCTTCACTGGAATTCTGACTAAATTGTTATTATATTATGGCTGCAAAACGATTAAGATATTAGTTCTTTTTTTGTGTGCTTTTAGTTCCTTTTTAAAGACTGAAAAATGGGTTCGCTCTGAGGGAATATATCAAAAATTACTTGTTAAGCTTTGATGATAATTACAAAAACTGCAAATTACATTTGTTAAACCTTCCATCTGGACTCATTTCTAAATAAGTTTGCTATTAAGGTTTTTCTTGGAGAAAGTTTCTCTATGATTTGTTCTCAAAACCATCAAAAATAGGGTTCGAAACAATCTCAGGCATGTTAAGAAAGAGAGGAAGCCATTCACTTGGTGAGCCTGTTTTATATTTAGTTTTAAAATAGTATAATAATGCTAAATATTATCCATGTATGCCTTCAAAATAAACACATTGGTGTTGGTGAACCCACAGTATGGATTAAAGTCGGCGTGGTATAGTAGTATAATAATAATATTATGGTTTTAATTTAAATTATAATTTTATAAGCAATATTTTTAATGCAGTAATTATTATTTTATATGCTATTTCAATAGTATTAATGATAATGATGAATATTCAGTAAGTCTTTACATATTTAACCATTTGTGTTGATGAAAAGGAATTTACTGATAGGACTGAGACTAAACACGTTGAAAGCACTGGTGTTTGACATGTGATTTTTGGTCCTCGATCAACATTCCTGTTAAACTAAGGATGTTGGTCCAAGACGTCTTGGCTGAAACACATTTTTTGATCTTGGACTGGTTTGACTGTCTTAGCTTATGAAGCAGATTCGTCGAGTTATATAGCTTTGATCTGTTTCACCAAGCAGTATTAGATGCCATACTCCCATATCCCTCTGTTTTCCCTTGTTTCATTTGTTCTGTTCGTACATAAGCTCTCTAGCAGCAGGTCACTGATTTATTTCTCTCTCTCTGTGTGTGTGTGCAGATCCCGTCCACGGTGCGCTCCATTCATCAGGATAAGATTCTGGCTCTGCGACAGCAGACGCAGTTCTTGTGGGAGGCCTACTTCTCGTCCGTGGAGAAGATTGTGCTCACCACTCTAGAAGTAAGCGATGACTGTTCAGTCACACCGTCTCACACACACACACACACACACACTCGCTCTCATTTCACAGCTGTGACACTCACAAGAGCCGCTTCAGACACACTGGCTGGGTTCAAATATTTTGACAAAGTGTCGAATTATAATGATTTATTAAGGGTTGCGCTAAGTGCGTACACATTCTCATGCCTTCTTTAATTCTGTATGTCCCCTTTATCAGTGTCTAGGAAATTATGCGTGACCTTGGTTCGCTGACCTCTCCTTAGAGTTATAAGCATTTGGCTAGACACAGAGCTGGGATACAGCGGCCCTAAAAGGATTTGGATGCTTCATTAATAAAGTCTGTTTATTTGGCTCTGTTATTTATGAAATATATTCTGTCTAAAGCTTTGTTAGTTTAACTGTTCCCTTTAGCTTTTTAGATAGACATGTCCTTGCGGTCCTTGTTTAGCAACTGACAGTGTCATACAATGCATATGTAAACCGTGAAACCCGAATTTCTTATAAGTTGTCTATCAATGGGCCAGTTAGCTCAGAAGCATAGATTCGTCCAAGGAGAGAGGTTTTGCAACAGCAGTGAACACTCAGACACAGGTTTTGAGGTAAGAAGAAAAAATGCATTTTAACAACGACCACAGAAATAAAAGCTGAACATCACGCAGAACAAAACCAAAGAGAGAACAAAAAAACCTGGCCTTAAAAACCCAAGGCCAAAAGAACAATTAGTACTTTACAGTGTATGCATTAATTCATTAAAACCATTTTTAAATAAACAACCATTTACATGCCTCTGTACTAAATTTCTTTGTGTTATTGACAGCAAAAGCATTCCACTTCAATCTTATGCAATCATTTGTACAATTATCTTTAACACACACAGCATGTTAATGTTTGTATTTCACACAAATTACCATTATCTTTGTCTCCATTTCACTCTTATGTCACTCTTCATCATTTATACCAAACAAAATAAATAGACAATTCATGAAACACAAGACTTTAAACCATATCATAATGAAAATCGCATCAACTCACCGAGGAAACTCATGTTTTATTATAATTTTTTTTTTTATTATCTGCTCTATTACTCGGTCTCAGCTACTGCTCACTAGTAAGCTGGGTTAATGTTACAAAATCTACAATCAACAAATCATTGCAGTTAACCCCAGAAGACTACAATCTAGCGACTGAGCTGTCAGAGCCCCCCAAGCCTCCCACGGCGTGGGTACAGCGTCATTGCAATTACAGCTAGTATCCGAAGAGTTGTTTGCCTCCATTTGGAAGATTGCAGCCATCCTGTTGCGAGATTGAGTCGTCAATCACATGTCTTCAAACACTAAAAGGGAGGACTTTTAGCTGAGCAAGAGGAACGGCCTTTCATCAGCCTCTCAGATTGGGTTTTTAAGATGACAGGTGGGGTTCTGCAAGGTTGAAAGACCACGGCTTAATATCAACGCTCGTGTCAAATGGTTATTGACTGCTCCAGGGGGGAGCAAGAAGTAAACACAGGGAAAACACTCAAACTTGTGCTTTATATTAGTCACCCCAGATGACATTTTGTAATATAATAATAAGTGCTGTCAAACGATTCATTGCGATTCATCACAAAGTTTTTAAGATATAGGTGTATATATAATGTGTATATATTAATACAAGCACATGCATATATTTAATAAATTCTTATGTTTGTATATTAAATAGGTCACACTTAATTAGGTGTCCTTAAGTATAATGTACTTACTGTGGTCATATTGTATTGCAAAACACTGTTGATGTTGGATATGGGTGAGGTTAGGGACAGGTTTGCAAAGGTTTAAGAGTGGGTTAAGGTGTAAGGGATGGGGCAACATTGTAAAATATAAATGTAATTACAGATGTGACTACATAGGTATTAAAAAGAAATGTATAAGTACCATGTAAAAACATGTAGTGAATTGTACCAAATTATTAATTTAAATGTAAGCACATAATAAAGGCTACTTAATAATTTATACATAATATAATATATAAATGTATATACATGTAAATAATTTTAAAATTTATTCTTGTGAATGCAAAGCTACATTTTTTAGCATCATTACGTCAGCCTTCAGTGGTACAGGATCCTTTAGAAATAATTCTAATATGCTGCTCAAGACCTTTTTCATTATTTTTAAAACAGCGGTGCTGTTTAATCATAGTATCTGTTGTTTAATCTTAAGAAATCAGTTTCTTTTGATAAATGCATAGTACAAAGGAGCAGTGATTTTTTTTTATTTTTTTTTTTAAGAAATATTGTATCTTTAATATTACTTTTAATTCATATTTTTTTGGTTAAAGCTATTCGTTTCTTAATAATATATGATTGCAAACTTCTGAACTGCACTGTGTAGTACGTAACTTTTTAATGAAAGTATAATTTTAAAATATTGACACTTTCAAACATATATTAAACTATAAGGAAACCTGTAAAAATAACACTGGCTGTTTTTCTGTTTCTGGTACTTCTAAATTACACACTTCACCTTGAGTGCCTCGTTTCTTTACAATATTAATTGAACGCTTCGATTTGTTGCCCAGGTTTGTTTAATCACTCTGGATCGACATGCATGATTAGTCCTAATTACCATTATTTATGCAGAACGAGTTTATCTTCCACATTCACCTTCCCACCCACTTGAACTAATTACGCAGCAGTGATTCTGTCTACTGTCATGTGTGTGTTTGTATTTGAAAGTTACATTGGTGTGCGGTGAAGGTTGTCCGTGGAATCTTACCATCCTGCAACCGACAAGTGCATTCCAGACGCTGCTCGGTGAATTCTACAAGACTTTTGTCATTTGTACTCTAAAAAAAAGCCTCCAGGCTAGTATTAAGAAGCTGCAATGAAGACACAATCTCGGAGACATCCAACTCATTCCAGTTGCCAACGATTAGGCTGTCACTAAGCCAAGCCGCTTTCACACCAAGGGGCACAGTATAAACCTAAAACGACGACGACAACAAAAAAGCCTATCAGTCTTTGTCTCTTTTTACAGCAGCCATTCATCGCCGAGAGCCTCACTCAAGGCCAGAGAAGCAATTGCTCCTCTTAATGCTGGAGCAGCTGATTGGCACGATGAGAGTGGTGAAATCGCTGGAGCATTTGATCGTTTGTCCCGTAGTTTATAGACCCAGAGCTGCACCTCAAACTTGAAGTTTCAATTTGAAGCATTAATTTACCCTTTCACAAAAGACCTCTCCAAATGACAACTTTACAGCTCTCGCGGGCCAGGAGTTTAGCTGCAGTTGTTTACGTGGGCTGTAATGCAGGCTGTTTATTAGTTTGTTTACTTGTTTGTGTAGATCATACAGGACCGAGTGCTTCAGCAGACCTCCAGGAGCAATCTAATGTGGAACAGTCATCCCGGTGGACTCTTTACACTGCCCCAGTACTCATCCTACCTGGGCGACTTCCCTTTCTTCTACGCCAAACTTGGTAATTGACAATCATCTTCATTATAGCACATAGTTGTTCCAGAGTTAAAGACAAAAGCTGTTTCGAAAATTGCTCTTCTTTTCCCTATAGTGCTCTATAAGTAAACAGTGATGTCGCTTTTTTCTGTAATGCACTGAATACTTGATGAAATATTATTTTGTAATCCAATGGTGAAAATGTGGAGCTTAGAGGAATAATGGTTTGTCGCTTCCTTCATTCCAGCCATTTTTTATATATTTTATATTTAGTCATTTAGCAGATGCTTTTATCCCAAAGTGACTTACAAATGATGTAAGTAAGTTGTTCACTGACGAGCTGATAATGAACATGGTTTTGCGCAGCTCGTCAGTGAACAGTGGCTGTGTGTAGTATATACGGCTCAATGTGAAATCACGCACGGCACAATATTGGTCTGTTGGACTTGGTAGAACAAAAATAAACAATATTTTGTTGCTTAAGCTTATGTATTCAGTCATTATTCAATGGTATACTAAAAATCCATATGAAAAAAAAATTACTTCTCACTGTTCTCATGTCAAATATTTATATGCGATTAATTTTGAATAATTAATTACAAAGCCTCTAAATTAATTAGATAATTTTTTTAATATATATATATATATATATATATATATTCTGTATGTCGCATTTACTGGGAACATAGGGAATGAGTGAGCAAGTTGGTGCTTTTAGACGCAGCAAAAGTCTTTCTGACTATAATATTTGTGACACCCTTTTCTCCTAAACTTTGAGAAACTAGTCCTGCATGACGTTTTGAGGTTATGTTCAAATGTGTCTGGAATTAATGAGCTTTCTAAGACATGACAGACAGGCATTATGGGACTTTCGGTTCCTCTTTCATCTTTTACAGACATGGGTCTTGTCATAGCCAAATTTGTGACTAGCCTCATTCAAAACCCAAGTTGTCTCTCCTTTGTCATCGTCTGGTTTATTTTTAAACACCCTCTCCTGCCATCTCTTAATTGCAGAGGTGTCTTGATATCTAGAAATTTACCATGTAGCTAAGTGACAACCATTGTATAACGTGATAGATTATCGACCAGCCCTGTGTAATTGGATCGCAAAATCCATATTCACAATCTGAAGTCCTGCATCGCCACAGTTGCTAATGCAGCCCACGCATGCCTCTATCTTAATCTGCACTGCTTGTCAGGCCAATCAATATGAAGCCGTTGATTGAGCACCTCTTGTTAGTGGGAAAATGTAAGTGTAAAACACAAATGGGGTAACCAACTAGAATTATCAGCTTGTATCTGTGCAAGAATTATCACATTGGTTTGTCACCGCTGCACCAATTAGACATGCTGAGTTATTTTGTGCCGACTGTCTGTCTTGTTTATCTCATGGCCAAAGTGGACGATACATAAATAAAAAACGTGCTGCATCTATAGAGAGATGGGCATTACATTGATGCCATTATTATTATAATTAAACATGTAGCCCATTTAATAACTCATTTATCTATCATTAAATCCCACTCAATTGTATTTCTTGAAGTAATTTGTAGATAAATTTGGGATTTTATAAAATGCACATGAGCTCTTTAGAAAGCTTCACAGTATCGGAGTTTGAAATTCTGTCATTATATAAGCTGTGTGCATCATTCATCCCTTGTGGTGGTTAAATATTTTATCAAATATGATACGCATTTTTACTATGTTTAAATTCAGTAGAATTTCTTAGATTTCCCTCCAAGATCGGTGAACGGGTGCAGCGTAGATCTGGTGTATCATTTTTGTCTGATTATGTTTCTGTTTGTCTGATGATGATTCTTTTAAATTAATTATCTTCTTTTTTTTTTTAGGGATCAAGCCGAATCCCAGGTTCACTGCTGTTATCCATGCAGTCACACCCCTGGTTTCTCAGTCTCAGCCTATTCTCAAGCTACTCGTCTCAGTGGCACGGTCACAGTACTGTGCTCAGGTAAGAGCCACTTCTTCTGGCTGATTAAAACAATGGCAAATTACTGCATATATCAGTCCAAAATTAAGATGATTCGGATAAAACGTGCCTTTTTAATTAATTTAATCATTATTTATTGCACTAAATTAGTGGTTCTCAGCTAATTTCCAGGGGTGCCACAGGAGCTTAAAAGTCTTTACATTCATATGTTTTTTATTAATATATATATATATATATTAATAAAAAACATATGAATGTAAAGACTTTTAAGCTCCTGTGGCACCCCTGGAAATTAGCTGAGAACCACTAATTTAGTGCAATAAATAATGATTAAATTAATTAAAAAGGCACGTTTTATCCGAATCATCTTAATTTTGGACTGATATATGCAGTAATTTGCCATTGTTTTAATCAGCCAGAAGAAGTGGCTCTTACCTGAGCACAGTACTGTGACCGTGCCACTGAGACGAGTAGCTTGAGAATAGGCTGAGACTGAGAAACCAGGGGTGTGACTGCATGGATAACAGCAGTGAACCTGGGATTCGGCTTGATCCCTAAAAAAAAAAAGAAGATAATTAATTTAAAAGAATCATCATCAGACAAACAGAAACATAATCAGACAAAAATGATACACCAGATCTACGCTGCACCCGTTCACCGATCTTGGAGGGAAATCTAAGAAATTCTACTGAATTTAAACATAGTAAAAATGCGTATCATATTTGATAAAATATTTAACCACCACAAGGGATGAATGATGCACACAGCTTATATAATGACAGAATTTCAAACTCCGATACTGTGAAGCTTTCTAAAGAGCTCATGTGCATTTTATAAAATCCCAAATTTATCTACAAATTACTTCAAGAAATACAATTGAGTGGGATTTAATGATAGATAAATGAGTTATTAAATGGGCTACATGTTTAATTATAATAATAATGGCATCAATGTAATGCCCATCTCTCTATAGATGCAGCACGTTTTTTATTTATGTATCGTCCACTTTGGCCATGAGATAAACAAGACAGACAGTCGGCACAAAATAACTCAGCATGTCTAATTGGTGCAGCGGTGACAAACCAATGTGATAATTCTTGCACAGATACAAGCTGATAATTCTAGTTGGTTACCCCATTTGTGTTTTACACTTACATTTTCCCACTAACAAGAGGTGCTCAATCAACGGCTTCATATTGATTGGCCTGACAAGCAGTGCAGATTAAGATAGAGGCATGCGTGGGCTGCATTAGCAACTGTGGCGATGCAGGACTTCAGATTGTGAATATGGATTTTGCGATCCAATTACACAGGGCTGGTCGATAATCTATCACGTTATACAATGGTTGTCACTTAGCTACATGGTAAATTTCTAGATATCAAGACACCTCTGCAATTAAGAGATGGCAGGAGAGGGTGTTTAAAAATAAACCAGACGATGACAAAGGAGAGACAACTTGGGTTTTGAATGAGGCTAGTCACAAATTTGGCTATGACAAGACCCATGTCTGTAAAAGATGAAAGAGGAACCGAAAGTCCCATAATGCCTGTCTGTCATGTCTTAGAAAGCTCATTAATTCCAGACACATTTGAACATAACCTCAAAACGTCATGCAGGACTAGTTTCTCAAAGTTTAGGAGAAAAGGGTGTCACAAATATTATAGTCAGAAAGACTTTTGCTGCGTCTAAAAGCACCAACTTGCTCACTCATTCCCTATGTTCCCAGTAAATGCGACATACAGAATATATATATATATATATATATATATATTAAAAAAATTATCTAATTAATTTAGAGGCTTTGTAATTAATTATTCAAAATTAATCGCATATAAATATTTGACATGAGAACAGTGAGAAGTAATTTTTTTTTCATATGGATTTTTAGTATACCATTGAATAATGACTGAATACATAAGCTTAAGCAACAAAATATTGTTTATTTTTGTTCTACCAAGTCCAACAGACCAATATTGTGCCGTGCGTGATTTCACATTGAGCCGTATATACTACACACAGCCACTGTTCACTGACGAGCTGCGCAAAACCATGTTCATTATCAGCTCGTCAGTGAACAACTTACTTACATCATTTGTAAGTCACTTTGGGATAAAAGCATCTGCTAAATGACTAAATATAAAATATATAAAAAATGGCTGGAATGAAGGAAGCGACAAACCATTATTCCTCTAAGCTCCACATTTTCACCATTGGATTACAAAATAATATTTCATCAAGTATTCAGTGCATTACAGAAAAAAGCGACATCACTGTTTACTTATAGAGCACTATAGGGAAAAGAAGAGCAATTTTCGAAACAGCTTTTGTCTTTAACTCTGGAACAACTATGTGCTATAATGAAGATGATTGTCAATTACCAAGTTTGGCGTAGAAGAAAGGGAAGTCGCCCAGGTAGGATGAGTACTGGGGCAGTGTAAAGAGTCCACCGGGATGACTGTTCCACATTAGATTGCTCCTGGAGGTCTGCTGAAGCACTCGGTCCTGTATGATCTACACAAACAAGTAAACAAACTAATAAACAGCCTGCATTACAGCCCACGTAAACAACTGCAGCTAAACTCCTGGCCCGCGAGAGCTGTAAAGTTGTCATTTGGAGAGGTCTTTTGTGAAAGGGTAAATTAATGCTTCAAATTGAAACTTCAAGTTTGAGGTGCAGCTCTGGGTCTATAAACTACGGGACAAACGATCAAATGCTCCAGCGATTTCACCACTCTCATCGTGCCAATCAGCTGCTCCAGCATTAAGAGGAGCAATTGCTTCTCTGGCCTTGAGTGAGGCTCTCGGCGATGAATGGCTGCTGTAAAAAGAGACAAAGACTGATAGGCTTTTTTGTTGTCGTCGTCGTTTTAGGTTTATACTGTGCCCCTTGGTGTGAAAGCGGCTTGGCTTAGTGACAGCCTAATCGTTGGCAACTGGAATGAGTTGGATGTCTCCGAGATTGTGTCTTCATTGCAGCTTCTTAATACTAGCCTGGAGGCTTTTTTTTAGAGTACAAATGACAAAAGTCTTGTAGAATTCACCGAGCAGCGTCTGGAATGCACTTGTCGGTTGCAGGATGGTAAGATTCCACGGACAACCTTCACCGCACACCAATGTAACTTTCAAATACAAACACACACATGACAGTAGACAGAATCACTGCTGCGTAATTAGTTCAAGTGGGTGGGAAGGTGAATGTGGAAGATAAACTCGTTCTGCATAAATAATGGTAATTAGGACTAATCATGCATGTCGATCCAGAGTGATTAAACAAACCTGGGCAACAAATCGAAGCGTTCAATTAATATTGTAAAGAAACGAGGCACTCAAGGTGAAGTGTGTAATTTAGAAGTACCAGAAACAGAAAAACAGCCAGTGTTATTTTTACAGGTTTCCTTATAGTTTAATATATGTTTGAAAGTGTCAATATTTTAAAATTATACTTTCATTAAAAAGTTACGTACTACACAGTGCAGTTCAGAAGTTTGCAATCATATATTATTAAGAAACGAATAGCTTTAACCAAAAAAATATGAATTAAAAGTAATATTAAAGATACAATATTTCTTAAAAAAAAAAATAAAAAAAAATCACTGCTCCTTTGTACTATGCATTTATCAAAAGAAACTGATTTCTTAAGATTAAACAACAGATACTATGATTAAACAGCACCGCTGTTTTAAAAATAATGAAAAAGGTCTTGAGCAGCATATTAGAATTATTTCTAAAGGATCCTGTACCACTGAAGGCTGACGTAATGATGCTAAAAAATGTAGCTTTGCATTCACAAGAATAAATTTTAAAATTATTTACATGTATATACATTTATATATTATATTATGTATAAATTATTAAGTAGCCTTTATTATGTGCTTACATTTAAATTAATAATTTGGTACAATTCACTACATGTTTTTACATGGTACTTATACATTTCTTTTTAATACCTATGTAGTCACATCTGTAATTACATTTATATTTTACAATGTTGCCCCATCCCTTACACCTTAACCCACTCTTAAACCTTTGCAAACCTGTCCCTAACCTCACCCATATCCAACATCAACAGTGTTTTGCAATACAATATGACCACAGTAAGTACATTATACTTAAGGACACCTAATTAAGTGTGACCTATTTAATATACAAACATAAGAATTTATTAAATATATGCATGTGCTTGTATTAATATATACACATTATATATACACCTATATCTTAAAAACTTTGTGATGAATCGCAATGAATCGTTTGACAGCACTTATTATTATATTACAAAATGTCATCTGGGGTGACTAATATAAAGCACAAGTTTGAGTGTTTTCCCTGTGTTTACTTCTTGCTCCCCCCTGGAGCAGTCAATAACCATTTGACACGAGCGTTGATATTAAGCCGTGGTCTTTCAACCTTGCAGAACCCCACCTGTCATCTTAAAAACCCAATCTGAGAGGCTGATGAAAGGCCGTTCCTCTTGCTCAGCTAAAAGTCCTCCCTTTTAGTGTTTGAAGACATGTGATTGACGACTCAATCTCGCAACAGGATGGCTGCAATCTTCCAAATGGAGGCAAACAACTCTTCGGATACTAGCTGTAATTGCAATGACGCTGTACCCACGCCGTGGGAGGCTTGGGGGGCTCTGACAGCTCAGTCGCTAGATTGTAGTCTTCTGGGGTTAACTGCAATGATTTGTTGATTGTAGATTTTGTAACATTAACCCAGCTTACTAGTGAGCAGTAGCTGAGACCGAGTAATAGAGCAGATAATAAAAAAAAAAATTATAATAAAACATGAGTTTCCTCGGTGAGTTGATGCGATTTTCATTATGATATGGTTTAAAGTCTTGTGTTTCATGAATTGTCTATTTATTTTGTTTGGTATAAATGATGAAGAGTGACATAAGAGTGAAATGGAGACAAAGATAATGGTAATTTGTGTGAAATACAAACATTAACATGCTGTGTGTGTTAAAGATAATTGTACAAATGATTGCATAAGATTGAAGTGGAATGCTTTTGCTGTCAATAACACAAAGAAATTTAGTACAGAGGCATGTAAATGGTTGTTTATTTAAAAATGGTTTTAATGAATTAATGCATACACTGTAAAGTACTAATTGTTCTTTTGGCCTTGGGTTTTTAAGGCCAGGTTTTTTTGTTCTCTCTTTGGTTTTGTTCTGCGTGATGTTCAGCTTTTATTTCTGTGGTCGTTGTTAAAATGCATTTTTTCTTCTTACCTCAAAACCTGTGTCTGAGTGTTCACTGCTGTTGCAAAACCTCTCTCCTTGGACGAATCTATGCTTCTGAGCTAACTGGCCCATTGATAGACAACTTATAAGAAATTCGGGTTTCACGGTTTACATATGCATTGTATGACACTGTCAGTTGCTAAACAAGGACCGCAAGGACATGTCTATCTAAAAAGCTAAAGGGAACAGTTAAACTAACAAAGCTTTAGACAGAATATATTTCATAAATAACAGAGCCAAATAAACAGACTTTATTAATGAAGCATCCAAATCCTTTTAGGGCCGCTGTATCCCAGCTCTGTGTCTAGCCAAATGCTTATAACTCTAAGGAGAGGTCAGCGAACCAAGGTCACGCATAATTTCCTAGACACTGATAAAGGGGACATACAGAATTAAAGAAGGCATGAGAATGTGTACGCACTTAGCGCAACCCTTAATAAATCATTATAATTCGACACTTTGTCAAAATATTTGAACCCAGCCAGTGTGTCTGAAGCGGCTCTTGTGAGTGTCACAGCTGTGAAATGAGAGCGAGTGTGTGTGTGTGTGTGTGTGTGAGACGGTGTGACTGAACAGTCATCGCTTACTTCTAGAGTGGTGAGCACAATCTTCTCCACGGACGAGAAGTAGGCCTCCCACAAGAACTGCGTCTGCTGTCGCAGAGCCAGAATCTTATCCTGATGAATGGAGCGCACCGTGGACGGGATCTGCACACACACACAGAGAGAGAGAAATAAATCAGTGACCTGCTGCTAGAGAGCTTATGTACGAACAGAACAAATGAAACAAGGGAAAACAGAGGGATATGGGAGTATGGCATCTAATACTGCTTGGTGAAACAGATCAAAGCTATATAACTCGACGAATCTGCTTCATAAGCTAAGACAGTCAAACCAGTCCAAGATCAAAAAATGTGTTTCAGCCAAGACGTCTTGGACCAACATCCTTAGTTTAACAGGAATGTTGATCGAGGACCAAAAATCACATGTCAAACACCAGTGCTTTCAACGTGTTTAGTCTCAGTCCTATCAGTAAATTCCTTTTCATCAACACAAATGGTTAAATATGTAAAGACTTACTGAATATTCATCATTATCATTAATACTATTGAAATAGCATATAAAATAATAATTACTGCATTAAAAATATTGCTTATAAAATTATAATTTAAATTAAAACCATAATATTATTATTATACTACTATACCACGCCGACTTTAATCCATACTGTGGGTTCACCAACACCAATGTGTTTATTTTGAAGGCATACATGGATAATATTTAGCATTATTATACTATTTTAAAACTAAATATAAAACAGGCTCACCAAGTGAATGGCTTCCTCTCTTTCTTAACATGCCTGAGATTGTTTCGAACCCTATTTTTGATGGTTTTGAGAACAAATCATAGAGAAACTTTCTCCAAGAAAAACCTTAATAGCAAACTTATTTAGAAATGAGTCCAGATGGAAGGTTTAACAAATGTAATTTGCAGTTTTTGTAATTATCATCAAAGCTTAACAAGTAATTTTTGATATATTCCCTCAGAGCGAACCCATTTTTCAGTCTTTAAAAAGGAACTAAAAGCACACAAAAAAAGAACTAATATCTTAATCGTTTTGCAGCCATAATATAATAACAATTTAGTCAGAATTCCAGTGAAGCTCCAGGATTTCCATTGTTCAAGAGATATGTGCACTTCCCTCATGTTACCCAAAACTCTATGACAGCCATTCTTGTGTGGAACATGTACATATTTTAAAGATTGCTTTTGACTTGTATTATATTTGCAAAAAATCCCCAGACATTTCTCCAAATATCTTCTTTTTTTTCCCGTAAGGCTATGGAATGACATGAGGATGAATAAACTGATTTCTCATCAACAAAGGAAATCCTGGAACCTCCTTGGAATGGATGTGGATCATTTTTGGTGTTTTTGAATATAATTAACCAGCTTAACTGGCAGAGGTGGACTTCAGCCTCGATTCCCAGACTCGACAGTTAAGGTATTTGAGCACAATACAAAAGAGACTCAGGAAAGGACGCAATAAAAACATTCGATTTCTGACCTGCAGTAGAAGCCTCTCATCCCCGATCACAGCAGCCGTGTTCCATTCGATGACCTCCGAGAAGGGGAGTTCCCAACCGTTACTCAGCATGACCGGCACACAGGCCGCCTATAAACATACAAAAACACGCACACAGAGTGATAGAGTCACAGCGTGAGTCATATGCGCCGTGTTTTGATTACAGGACAGCACAAAGAGAGAAAACACATGGATAAATAAGAAACAGAACAAACACAATGGGACGCATATTAAATTGCTTCAACTGAATGCCAGAAAAGCCATTAGCCTTGTTACTGATACGGACTCAAAGAGTCCAGCCTACAGACGCCTACAGAGCAACATCCACTTCACTTAATACAGTTACACGTCATGACGGTAAATACAGAGAGGGAGTCAGAAAATATGTAGGTTGTGGGGGAAAAAAAGCAACTATAAGACGGTGAAGAGGGGCTGAGGAGAGAAAAGTGAATTTCCTTTGAAGTGCGGGAGATGTAGAAATAGAGGGATGAGCAGCTGTTGTGTCTGACGGCTGTTTGACGTAATGAGGACCTGCCACTCAAGAGGTCATAAAGGTGTCAGCTGAGCACCGAGTGCCGCAGGGCTTCAGCTCTAGTGGTCACACACACACACACACACACGCTCAGGGGAAGAGGGGCTGTGCTCCAGAAGTGAAGTGGTGCGGGTGCTCTATGTGAGAGCTAATGTCAAAGTATGTGCGTGCGTAGAATTGTTTCCCAAAGCTTGTGAGGGCCACATTTCTGGAGATACAATCTCTTCAAAAGCAACTAGTGAGGGCGATAATTGTTCATAAAAAAAAGGGTTCATAAATGGGCCAACTGATGTTTTAATTAACATCCAAAAGGTGACAGAGTTGATATGGAGTTATAATTAATGACATGAGGGAAGGATTGCAAAAAAAGCAGAAAAAAGAGTGGAAGGAAGAAATTGGAAGTGTGGAAGAAAAGAATAAAAGAAGGAAACTACAAAATGAATTGAGGAATTTAGGGAACATAAGAGGATAGGACAGGAACGGAAGGAAGGAAGTGCAAAACAATTTAAGTGTGTGAGAAAATGACAGGAAGTGTACTTGTACAGTAGGAAGAAATGGAAAGAGAAGAAGTGTCGAAGGAGGTAAATGTACAAAAAAAGGATCAGAATAGGAAAGGGAGGAGGAAAAGAGGTGAGAATGAATCAGGTTGAAAGGATTAGAGAAAGAGGGAAGGGAGTGCATAAGAAAATTAAGTGTACAAGAAAGGATCAAAGAACGGAAAAAAAGGAAGCAAGTAAAGAATGAAGGAGGGAGGATTGAGAGGAGAATGGAGGGAAAGGAAGAAAAAAGAACAATAAAAAGTAATATGTGACTGCAGAAGAAAGAAAGTAGCTATAAAAAGGGTTTAAAAGTAAAGGAAGTAAACAAGGAAGTGAAGAAGGAAGGATGGATATGAATGCAGAGGGAAGATCCGGGAATGAAAGGAAAAGTAAAAAAAAATGAACTTGGATTTGGAAAAGGAAGAAGGAAGGAAATAGAAGTATGGAAGGAAGATGGGGGAGAGAGAGACAACAGGAAAAAAAAAAAGGAAAAGGCATAGACTGAATGACAGATGTGTGCTCACCTGCAGAGCCTCCAGGAAGCGAAAGGATCCCAGTCGTCGTCCTCGAGGAACCAGACAGAAGGTGGAATTGTGCAGCATTTCACGATAGTCATACCTGCACAGAAACACACACAAACGAATGACACGAATGCTTCTGATGGATCTCTCTCCATCGCTCTCCCTCCGTCCTCCAGCGGCTGTGACACCTGCCCGTTTCACACAGGCACATTCATGAGGAGCAGGAACAGTGTGCTCGCATTCAGGTGCTTGAGCAGACACAGCCATGTTTACCCCATATCAAAGAGACAGTCATCTCTCAGCCTCTGCGCTCTGAGCTCAGGGCGGCCGCGCCGACACAGATGGCTTCCTGTCCTCTCATGCGCGCACGCAAAAAATACAGCGTCAAAGAGGTCTGGAGGTTAAAGGAGCAGGCAGTAATTTATCAGGCAGAAAATCATTCATCATTTACTGGTGAGCATGTAAGGTGAAGGTTGTGCGACGTAGACTTCCGCGTGCTGCCATTATCTGCCTTGTGATGATCTTGCTGACTCCGGAGCAGCTGGGCTGTTTGCCTCCTCAGCTCATTGGTAGATGCTGACTTTGAACACTGCCTGAAATGGCAGGCTACACACACACATACACACACACACACACACACTGCCCTGCAAAATGAAATCGAGGCACAGAGGCCATTCTGTCGCAAAGTGAACAAACAAGGCACGCGTGTGAGCACACACGCACGCGTCCCAGCTGTCTGGATATGGGACTGATCCCGCGTTAATGTGATAGAATATGAATGAGGCTGGAGGGCGAACGTTGGTCTCTGTGGTGCCATTTCACTTAGATTAGCTACCTGAGGAGCAATATCAGACAGTCGGCAAACACGGAGGATCACTCCATGCCTCACTGTGTGAACCCAGGACAGAAATCATGCTTTTCCACACAGTCCTTGAAACACTGCTCACCAGGCTTCCTTTGCCCAAAGAAACAACATTCCCCCCCCCCTCTCAAAATATTCTTCAGTTAGCCAGCATAAAAAAAACCAATTGGCACAATAGCCAAGTGTTTGAATATATATAAACATTTTATTAAATATTTTTTTATAGTTATGAAGCCAGTGTGTGTTCATAGCAGGCTCTGCAGGTGAGCGGATTTGTAATTCAGTACACATCCCTAAGTTTTTTCTGTTTTGTTTTCATTGTCATTTACATTTTTTTTGTTTCCGTTTTCTTTACTCTTCATTTCTCTTCTCATATTCCTCTCTTACATCCCTCTGTATCCATTTATTCCATATATTCTAAGCTTCCATATATCCTTCCTTCTTTTTCCTCTTACTTTCTTCATTCCTTGCTTTTACTCCATCCATTTATTTTCTGATCCTTCCTTGTCCGCTTCCTCCTGTCCTTCCTCACTTCCATTTGTATCTTTCCTTGAAAACTTTTACAGCTTCTTGCCACACTTCTTCCTTCTGCAATTCCATACGTTCTTCTTCCTCTTTTACCTTTCTTCTCTAAATCCTTCCAAGTCCATTGGTACATTTAGGATTGGGCCATGTTGACCAATTCAATGGCATTGTACGATGTCTAATGCGAAACATAGCAATGGATGATGGCATCGTCGTCATAGGCGTTGGGTTTTTGTTAAGTTGTAACTAAAACACCAAGCCACGCCCTACGACTGACAAAAATAACAGTGTTCGCGCGAGCATGTGAGAGAAGATGCGCGAATGCTTATCAAGCAAGGATGACATCAAGCGCGCACAAGGGTTTGAAATGAGCTCACAGCCCTGTTTCTTCGCATGTAGACCTCTCGCGTAAATCATTTACCGCGCTTGCCAGCATCAGTGGTGCGCTCGCTTATTAATGCCATAGACTTGCCGCCATAATTTAAGCGTGTTTTTAGCGAGCTGGTTGCTGCTGCTGCGGCGGGGCGGAGGAACGTGATGGCGGCTCAGCATCGTGATGTCTTTCGGCCATCGGTGATGGACGATGGCATCGTCTATCGACCCAACCCTAGTTACATTCTTTCCTTTCTTCCATCCTTCCTTCTGCACTCACTTCCTGCTGAACGTCCTTTCTTTCAATCACACATTTATTTAATATACATACATGCATACATATGCCGGGACTTTAACGCGTTAATTTAGATTGATTAATTACACAAAAATTATGCGTTAAATTTACCACATTTGAATCGCACTTATTTTTGCACCGCGGACCGTTTCTCACTGGGTGAGTTTCGGCGGACCGATTATACTGGAGCACCAACTAGAGTTTCTAATGTTCTGAATGTACTTGAAAGGAGGGATGCACCGATCCGGATCGGCTGATATGTTAGCGCGTTTTGTCAGTAAAGCCGGTCCTGTAATCAGCGGTAAATGCCATCAGGTGCGTGATTTCACATTGAGCCGTAT
>JAUMHQ010000082.1:12769250-12781481 GCA_032361165.1 Enteromius paludinosus
TTATCACACCGCGACACAGGATCGTGGATCTGAGTGTCGCGATTTTGGTTTCATATCGTGTATCGTTACAGCCCTACTACCTACTAACACGCATGTACACTATTGGTAATAATCTTATTGTTGGTTTTGTATAATAATAAAAATCATATTTCACATGCTTGATGTACCTTTAGTTCTCACAAAATTATAAAATGTAATTTAAGAAAAACTGATATTTATTGTAAGATTTATTATAATAAGGGAGCAAGTCAAGCATAAACAGTTGAATATCTGACATATTCATAAATATAAAACATTGACTGATTGATTAATAATACGTTACTAATTTATTATGCAGAAAAATAAAATCAATCTTTTAAAATCCTCACCTCTTTCTTTCTGCTATCAAGACCACAACAGACAAATAATTGATGAACTTGCTAAAATATTAACTTGTATATACACACACAATACAACCAAAACAAAATGAAAAATCAATAAGTACAACTAATAAAAAGTCAGTCTCATTCTACATTATTCACCAATGAATGTTTGTTTCACCCAAAAGTTAAAATAAACTGTGAATGCAAAGAGTCAACATAACGAATCACTATCCAACAAGTATTCAGGCACAGACTGCCTGAAACAAAGAATCTCATTGGTTCCTAGCGGATGCTGATCCGGGGTCAGTCATGCTGTAAAAATACAGCAGTGCTGCTCCTCTTTCAGACAGTCTGGCCTCTCATTGATCTTACTCGGACTACAGAGGAACACTGGTATGTCTCCAACTCTTTGACGGGCCGCTTCTTTCCCAGAATGACTTTTGACCCGTGTTGTGTGTGACCCTTAAAGGGTAGAGCGGGCAAACACCACCTGCTCCCCTGTGATCTCCGACATGCTGCTGGACTAGAATAAACACACAGATCAAGTCCATGAGAAACCCACAAATGAGCAAACACGCTCAGACAAATATGATCTTGTGAGCTCAAGAACGCAGAAAGGGGCAGATGGTCATTCCTGTATATAAACATGGGCACATGCGGTCAGCCTTATTTTCTCTCATACACTTTTAGTCTTTAAACCAAAAGAGCAGTCATTTCCAGCTGTCATCCCTATAAAGTACTCATCTGCTACTGGATCTATAAGAAGAGTCCACGTGATCGGCCTGTTGCCTCATTTACAGCGGGACATCGCATGCGGGGCTCTCCATACAAGAAAATACAGCGGCATTTAAAAATAACTCCGCTTTAAAGCTTTCAAAATGCAGTGACTAAACGAGCATCTTCTAAAATGAGAGAGACGAATGCACAACGCAGCACATATAATCACAGAGAACACTTCCATACAGAGGAGAAAAAAGGACAACAAGAACATAGAAGAAATGTCAAATGCTTGAAAATGCAGTTTGAAAGAGATGGATGCCACTTTAATTGGCATAAAATCATCAGTTTAAAAAATAAAATGAAATACAAACTGAGGCTAACCGAAATAACAGTAGTGCAACATTACCCAAGACAATAAAACAATCCTTAGGGCCCCGTGAAACTCAATACACCGCATGAACCACACTACATACAGAACACAAACCTTACACGTTCTCTTAAATCACTTCAACAATGGAGCGAACAGATGTCAGCAGTTCTCTGATGTTAAGTGCATCTGTGATAAAAATCCACTGAACAACATTTTGTAACATTTATTTTCCTCTGAAGACTACTTCGAATGTTTCTTCAACCTCTACTGGCTTTGCACAACCATTTTGACACTCAGGACTTTATTTTTTTTTTTTACAAATCTTAAAAGGTACAGTAACAAAAAGAAATTATTGGCTAACTTCCAACATGCCAACTGTAGCCTAGGGTTGGGCGATGTCGACCAATTTGGCATCGTACGATGTCTAATGTGAAACATCGTGATGGACGATGGCATTTTCGTCGTAGGCGGCGGTTGTTTTCTAAAACATTTCTACTTTTAGAAATGTGACTACACACAAACAAACCAAACCAATCTAAAAGACGAGGTCTGGCCTTTCCCATGTTTGTGCTTTACAGCAGAGGAGATGTCCAACAGCACCAGGGACATTTCCAAAGGCATAGGGGTCATTGCCGCCGTCTTTGTGTGTGGGGACCAGACACACACATCCACAGGGGGCTAGACCCTTAACGACATGCAGACAGCCTCATGCCTGGTGAGCAGCCAAAGGACAAGCCTACACAACCGCCACAACTGTGACCACAAAACAAAAGTACTTCAGACACCTGAACAGATATGCACTGCCTGTGTTTGGTACACAGCCAAACTACTGGATGTTCCAAAAAAGTTATTTGCACAAGCAGATGCAAGAAGATCGCGTGCGAGTGCTTGAGTTGCGCCCGGATGACATATCAAGCGCACACAAGGGTTTGAAATGAGCTCGCGGCCCCGTTTCTTCGCATGTACATCTGCTGTCCTCTCGCGGAAGTGATATACCGCGTTCGCCAGCATCAGTGATGCGCTCGTTTATTAATGCCATGGATTTGCCGCCATAAATTAAGTATGTTTTTCGCGAGCTGGTTGCTGCTGCTGCGGCGGGGTGGAGGAACGTGATGGCGGCTCAGCATCGTGATGTCTATCGGCCATTGGCGATGGCGTCGTCTATCGGCCCAACCCTACTGTAGGCAACATAAATTTTAATGTAGCCTAATTAAATATAAAACCAAATTGTTTCATTTCTAAACTAAAGAGCTAATAAAGTCCCATTTCCAAGATATATCCCTATTTAAACCAAAGCGCACACCCCTAAGGTCTTCACTGACGCCCATCCAATTGTTATGTACGTCTGCATCTCGAAATCCTTCCCAATGCACATCACATCGCATCCACACACAAACAGAGCATGCTCACCCACAGTCCATTCAGCTCGGTGACAAATCAGAGTACATCCACCAGCTATTCAACACAGCCGCTGAAAAAAAATGCGAGGCCATTCAAATGTCATTCAGTGCAAAGAGACTCGGTCATTTACATATCTACAGCTCTTTACATAAAGATGCCCATCAAGGCCCTGTGAGCTTTGCTTTTTCCCCCTCAGGATCCATCCAGTGCCATAAAAAACATGGTGGGTTTCCTCTAATGGCTCTGCTGCAACAAAATGAGATAAAGCGACTACACAAGGTCGATGTAGAAAAATGTCAAACGTGTTTTATTCAGACAGCGTGGTATGGAAGTAGGAGAGGTGCAATCTGAAGGATGAAAGAGGAGTTCACTAGGTGAGAGGACACAAAGGCCAGGCTTTCTTTAGAAGTGCGTGAGAGAAATAAAAATGGAAAAGGTAAACCTACCAAACAAAAACGGATAAAAACACTTACCTTGGAATAAAATGACTACAGTGCATTTCTACTTTTAGAAATGTGACTACACACAAACAAACCAATCTAAAAGACGAGGTCTGGCCTTTCCCATGTTTGTGCTTTACAGCAGAGGAGATGTCCAACAGCACCAGGGACATTTCCAAAGGCATAGGGGTCATTGCCGCCGTCTTTGTGTGTGGGGACCAGACACACACATCCACAGGGGGCTAGACCCTTAACGACATGCAGACAGCCTCATGCCTGGTGAGCAGCCAAAGGACAAGCCTACACAACCGCCACAACTGTGACCACAAAACAAAAGTACTTCAGACACCTGAACAGATATGCACTGCCTGTGTTTGGTACACAGCCAAACTACTGGATGTTCCAAAAAAGTTATTTTTGTAATATTATGTCAGGAGTGTTTCTTATAGTCTCCTTTTGCAATTATGGTCTCATTGCTCCACCAAAATAAAAATTAGGAGCACAACATCTGGATGGGTAATAAAAAATGTTAATAAAAAACTCCAGGCCTCAACAATAACGCTATTTTTTTCCTGCTTGCAAGTCAGACAAGTAGTTACTTTCCCTGCCATCTTTTTCACTAGCTAAACCACAACAGAAAATATACTACAATCTGGCAGCTATAAGCTCATAAACCCATTTTTTTTTTGGAAGATGAGAGACATATGATGCAAAACATTACTTATTGGCTATGAAATAATCGAAACAAAACAAAAAAATACACAAAATTACTAAAACTTTATAAGTAAAAACAAAAATGCAAAATACACAAACTCTACTGTCCATCTTGATCTAATCTGTACCGGATCAGCTGGGAATTTCCCACAGAGCAAGCAAGCAATCCGATCACAGCATCCGCGAGAAATAAAACAAGGATTTCCTCCATCTTTGTAGGCAGGAACCAAGCAAGGGAAGGGAGAAAAGAGAGGGAAATTGTGCTAGCGTGCCGATGAAAGGAAGAGGTGGAGCTAGACTGATTTCCAATATCCCTACATCAGCTCAGACCTGAAAACTGAGTGCATTCTGCTTGTACGTATACAGAACCTCACAGTGACACGCACTCATAAGGATGCTAATCTTCACCTGATCTCAAGGGACTTGCCGGAATACCTGCAGAGCGACAAACACACTTCACACAACGCGACCCCCCCCCCTCCTTCCCCCAAACTTCTCTGTGCAATAGCTCTTAATGAGGCACTGTGGGACTGGAATTCTCGTTGCACAGACCCCAGTCTCCTGATTCTGCTTAGACACCTACCTGCCTGTTCACCAGATGGGCTACAGAGCGATCGTGGGCAGATCCCTGGGATATCATGTACTGTGTGAAACAAAATAACTATACCACCCGAGTCAAATGCTTTAATCATTGTGGGAAAAATGGCAGAAGATAGTACTCTTAAAATGAACAAACAAGGTAAACCTTTTTGGGCAGGTTTCCCAAACCCAGATTAAGCACAGTCCAGGACTAAATTGTAGCACAACTTAACGAGAAAATCTATTATAATAGAGTGTTGCACTTTAGCTGCGTGTGGGAAACCAATTGTCAAGAGTCATTTATAAAGCTAGGAGCCTTAAAGTTGCTCGAGTCTAAAGTCAAGTTATGCGCTCACAATGGATGTAGATGGATTTTCCAACATTTCCATATAGAAATGCAACATAACCACAAGAGATCTAAACAAAGCATCATGCAAAATGCTTGCTGAAATGCTATTTTGAGGATTGGTGTCAACCACCTAGCAAATATGAAACATTTTGGCCCGAGGAAGTTCACAAGAGAGGCCTTCTAAATGACTGTGGTGACCTTTTATTGACCACAGAGCATTGATAAGATTGTTTTCTCCCAGAGGGTTGAAGTTTAATTAAAAAATCTGAAGCATCACTTCCTCTCCTCGGTTTTACAATGTTCCCTAGAGGAAAACAGAACTAGCTCAGTCACCACGATTCGTCATGCACATTACCCATCTTTTACTTCCTAAAACTTGCTGAAGTTTAATCATATTCGCAGGATCGATAACAGCAGAGGCAAAGTTCAATCAATTGCCTTTCTAAAGGGCAAAAACTGTTTTGTGGACGGGGAATGACAAAGCAGCCATATCAAGAAGTTATTTTGCTACATCGTTTTAATTTAGCTGCTTTAATTATGGTTTACCAGACTGCTAATTAGCTCAATTTCAGCACTGCTAATAAATCAACCCTTTTGGCACTACCGGTTTTTAAACCAAACTACCATTAGTACAGCACCGTATATGCAAAATTCATATCTGGTTACCCAAATGTTTAAGGCGAGGATAACTGCATTGCATAGCTGTAGTGAACTGGCGGCCAAAGTGTTAAGGCTTTTCTCTCTCAACCATCACAAGGTTCTTAAAGGACACAGCTAAGAATCTGTGCACTTGACTGATTCCCACCTAGCTCGTTTTCCTCGGTGTTGCTTAGATTAAGGCTGAGACACGGCTTCCATTTCCAGAGAGAGAGAGCAGATGGATTTCCCAGCACTGTGACGGACAGTTCAGCTCTGGGAATCACAGACAGTGGTACTGGCAGTGATTTGGAAAAGGATGGATTAATGGGCATGGAGCAATAAGGGGGAAAAAGCATCTCCCCTACTCTTTCTCCCTTGCCCCACCTCCAAGACTCTACAGCCTGCCAAGAGCTCTTCACAACACAATGCTGAAAATAAAGTCCAGAGGCTAAGAAAGGCCTGCTGAGGGCTTTTTCCCCCCTTCTTTTTTTCTTCTTCTGCAAGCACACAGCTTTTGTGCTTAGATCCAGGGGGAGGGCACAACGGGAGTGCCTTGGCATTGCAAATCTGTTCCTAAGCATTGATGGACGTCGCTGTGCTGGAACGTTCCCGCACAGCAGCTCGATCTCTGTAGATTCGGCACAATTGCCTCTCCTCCCTGTGAGGTTGGGCCCTTCATTTCCTTTCATTAAAGCCCCCGGTTGAAGACGTTAATAAAGGCGGTGTCTAATTACAGAAGCACGTCTCCACAGCTCTATAGAAAATCATCAGGCTAATGCCATTCTCTTTTTGCTCTGAGCTTGATTGATTTTGCAGGAGAGCTGGATTGGTTTTGTTCCTGCTCTCTCTGTGATGGCGAATGCAGGAACTCTGGAGGTGGGTGGGTGGAAGGACCAAGTCCTTCCCGACAGATTCTGAATCACTTGTATTTGGCAACTGCGATGATGGACGCTGGCCAAACTGCGACTGGGGACTTGTGAAACCAATTTGTACATGATGACATGCAAATGCCTTTTGTAGAGGTTCTGATTAAAATGAAAAAATAAAATACTTGGGGCATAAGACTGTTCAATGCCTAGCCTAGTTCAATGCTTTGCTTTTCTCTATTTTCTTAGCTGTGAAGCGGAGGCTACACTACTGTGCTCTATTTCCCGGCTATTGCCTCGCTTGCTGTTTATTTTAAGTGAAGATCCCTTTTAAACCAATTCTGCTGACTTGGCTTTTCTTTCCCGCTGACAAGATTCACAGGATAAATGGGGCCCCAGATGAGGTGTTGCTCACATCAGCTGCCCAACAGACGTCTAATTAGCATGTGCCCAGGACCACACGTCTTCGTCTAGTATCTCTCAGGGTCACAAGCAATGCCGCCCCAGATTCAGTCGACAGAGCACCTACAATAACCATAGTGCAACTCACTCATGTGCTAAATTACAGTCACAAATGGTCTCCTTCCACCTTTGAGCCGGACAATTTCTTCCCATCATTCAGCTTTTCACCAGCGGTCCTGGGCTTTTCCCGGAACATAATTGTATTCGGTGAGCCAGCCTGCTGAAAAAGGGGCATTTAAAAAGGTAGGTAAGGGGGAAAAAAAAAAGGTGAAAGGAAAACCTGTAGCAGTTCTGACAATGTTATTAGACGAGCGAGTGTTGAACTTCAGCTCTCCTCTCGTGTCTCCTTTAATGAAGTTCTTCAGGTCGCCACGTACTCTCCCCAGGAGTACATAGTAGCATAATTAAGGTTCTCTCCTCCAATCCCAGACACAGTAGAGGTTTAGGTCCTTTCCCAGGTGCGCTGACTTTCCCAGTGGAATGTGATGGGTGGGCGTCAATGCTTTTGCTGAATAACGCCCTTGAGGCAAAACCCAGCCATGGCCCTTCAGTTCACAGAGGACACTCAGACACTGAAAGAAATGCAGCCCCCCATACTTCCCCGAGAGGGTAAGAGCCACCTCACAGCCACTGCAGACTCCCGAGTAAGTTGACCTGAGTGTGATCTGATCCCCTCTCGCAGTCGTGCATGATTTACGGCTGTGCCCAGGGCACTGAAAAAGCTGTAAAGTCTACCATCCGCAATCAAAAAGCGACTTGCAGGGTAACTAATGGCAGAAATTAGCATGGTATAAAGTCACCTTGATTATGTAGGGGTGTTTGCTGAAATCTATCCAGTCTTTCATTCGGATCTCTGCCAATAGATCAACTGAACCATCATTTATTGAACAATGGTCTGCTGTGCTTTACGTCATGCAAAAAGGGGCAACTTAGTAACATTTACAAAGCACATTTTTCGCACCAGGTATTTATATAAGAGCATCAAGCTACTGACACAGTCAACAAGCTGGATGATTGACACCGCACAAATCACTACCGCGGTTATGATAAGGACAAGAAGGCCCTGTCAATCATTGCCAGACAGGAGACCACAGCAGTCGCAAGAGTCAGATGTCTGAAAGCAACATGTTTACAGCTGCTACGAAAACCAGAGTGCCATATTAAGACAAAAGAAGAAGAGAATTTTAAAGCCTTAACATTGTTTTTTACTGCATTGCAAAATTCGCAGGAGCAACCACTGTCAAAATGGCTGACAGGAGCATATTACAGAATCTTTTCAGTCCAATAAAAGTTTTTCATTTCTGCCTCAGTTGCTAAGTGACTATACAGCTTTATCTAAGTGACATAAGACATTCCTTCTAGAAAAGTGAGAAGATAATTCTAATTCACCGAATCTGTCGCTTTACTCTTGAGAATAACGTAACACGAAAAATAAATAAAGCACACTGTTAAATAAGATTTACTCCAGTGGTGAATTGAAAACAGTGGTGAGAATTTAATTAAGCTTTTAGCAAAACTTCCCACAATACGGCAAACAGGCCTAGATGTGTGTTTGGGGGGGGGGATCTCACACACAAATAGGGTTGGGTACCGAAACCCGGTACCATTATGGCACCGGTACCCAAGTAACCAGTATGTACCGAACTGAATCAAAATGTTGATTTCGGTGCCGTGGCTAAACGACAAACCCAATATAAAAGAAAAATTAATATTTTTATCATTGAAAAACTGATGTTATTTCTTAGATTTAACAGAATTTTTATTTCAACAGACAATATTTTTTTAAATAGATCAGTCATTGCAATAACCCTTTAAAAGTAAGCAAGGTAAATAAGTGGTAAGAATGTTTTTTTTATTAAGTCTCGAAAGATTTACAAAAAGCAATCCAAGACAAATGGCGAGTGTCAGACTCTTCCTGATCTCTTCATCTAACAGAATGAGAAAGAAAGGTCAAAGTGGTGACGAAAGAAATGACTTTTTATTTCTGGTCGAGACAGACGACTGGTATATGACCTTATCATGTGCTCTTCCTCAAAGAATTAGTGTCATATCTAAAGACTGAATCAGTTCAGGGGTTTTTTTCCCTTATTTGGGATCTCTGCAACAAAAAGGTTAATCCAAGAGGCAATTATCTTTATTGGGCTTGGCCATCCATTAGCGTGCACAAAATCAATTAAATCAATAGCCTGTTTTCAGCTCCATCAACAAGCTTCTAATAGGGTCAACTGTACGAGAGCCTTACACTGAAAGGGTTTCAGTAGCTAGAGCGGTCTTGGCTAATGACATTTACTTAAATACTAGAGAGAGGGTGGAGAGCTCTTCTGCAGCGGACGGTTAATGTTTAAGGAGGAGAGCTACGCAATAAAAGACATCTGCATCTTGAGCTCTTAGGATATTAAGCTTGATACTCCACATTAGACGCGACTGAATAATGTTTGGATGCTGCCGCTTCCTCAAATAATAATCAGAAGGAAAACCTCAGTTCATATAGATACCAGAATGACTTCAAACATTGTCCATTGTTTTGTGACACTGAAAGCAAAAGAGAGGCCACATGTGTGGATGAAAGGCAGAGTGGACATGCTCTACAAAATTGCACGAAAAAAAAATGAATAAAACACAGTTGCTGAATAATTCATTTTGTATTGCTGCCTAGGTTCCACATGAATGCGCACAGCAACTTATGCTCTAGTCCGAAAGCACCAGGGAACCAAACGGCTGGAGTACATCGGAAAACCTGAGGGGAACATGGGGTACAGAGAGACGGTGCACCAAAAAAATATTGAGTTGGGTAAACATATAAACCACTTAAAAGTGGCAAACTCTCTCCAAGCCAGCCCACACACAAGCTAGAGAAAGCCCTGACCACATATACCTCAGCATTTGTTTTCCGAAAAGGACGGGAAGGAATACAAGGATGCATAAAAGCCAAGTAAACAATTACAGCATTCAAGGGTTGTGCCAGTTCAGTCTCAATGGTGGATGTGCTAAAAGCATCCTATAAGAAATGTCAAAGTCTGACGCCCAACCATGATTGATCGATCGATCAATAAATTATTCTTCCCGTCTTGCAGAAGAACCTATCCTCTGGAAGTAAAATCCTCGTTTCGGTGCAGGTCAGCTGGCATAAAGTCATGCCCAATATCATGTCAACTGCTTTAAACAAAACGCACTCTTATTCTAGCTATTCTGTGGGGAAACATTTCAATGGCTGCAGCCATCATCACTGCAAGTGCAAGAGAAAGGGGGAAGAACAGAGATGCAACATGCAGCATATTTTCAGCAAAGGCAGCCTTTTTTTCTTTGATGCGGTGAATGATGCTTAACCAGACACAGAGCAAAGAAGCTGCAGGTTAAAAATAAGTCATGGAATACAAAAAAAAAACAAACTCATGTGTCACCTATCACATAGCAGATGAAACAATCCCAAAGAACCCGATCACACAACTCACCCAGAGCTTATGTTAAACAGCCCTTTTTCTTTAAGGCAGCCAACGACAAAGAAGCTGAAAGCAGGGCTGGACTAAATCAGGTTACATATTAGAAGTTTGGGAACCTGGAAGAGACAAACAAGCAGCCTTTTCAATACCTGTGAACATGTGAGATTGCCTGGATTGACTTTGCTGTTTGTCTTGGACAACCTCTGAACAAGTGCATTCTCGGTTGCATAGAGATGTTGTGCATCACGCTCAAAACTTGCTTTTAAGAGTATGCGCAGATAGTTATGATGGTAATATAGTACAGTTATGATAGCATTTAGCCCACCTATATTATACTCATTAGTGACCTTGCCCTCATACCTGTAGTGAAAAATAAAATCGCAGAGGAACATTAACCTAAATTGGAAATTACTCAAGACAGTCAAGGTCAGGCTGACCAATTCAAACATAAATTCTGGATTACAATATGGCTGGCCTTCTATATCATACCCGATACATTATCCGTTTTAGCTATAAATTTTAATGAACTGAAGCTGTATCACAAATAAATGCTTTGAGATAACAGTGTTGTTTGCATATTTTAAAATATAAAAAGGGCAAAGTGTCAATTTCCTTTTCGGGAAATGTGGCTGATAGGAATTTATTCTGTTAATACAGGCTGTTAATCATTAAAAAAATGACAAGAGAATTAAGACTAAAGCAGACCAAACATATAAATATTTAAAAATGTGTAATAGCCTAAATGTGCCTATACATATGATTTCATGTAAAATATGGGTAAATGCTGTGTTAAATGTACTCCGACACATCAATAATTACATTGATAGTCAGAATAATTTGTCTTACAATTAATCAGCAGGCAAAATCTATCACCATAGATCAAGTAACCACTTGGAAACTACTTTGCAATCCTTGACATCAAATTATTTATAGAACATGCACAAATACAACCACTGACACACACAAAAAAACAAGATCCTTCAATGTCATCAATGTGAAAATCGATTATCACCTCAAGGCCCTTTTATCCTTTTTTCCCCCCCATTTTCAAGTCTAGAAGTAGCATCAGAGTAGGGAATTCAAAGCTGAACTTTACCCTGCATTCTCCATAAACATTCATACGTGTCTTATCTTACGAGACCTTGGATTAAGTAATAATTAAACCATTACTTCCAGAGCAAGGAAAAATATGCTGGATCTATATAGGTGTTAACCAAAGCTTGTCGACACTATGCTAGGATGTTGTGAGCGATTTTTAGCGTATTGCATTGTGGTTGCTAGGGTGTTGATTAGTAGTACCTTTTCAAAAGGAACATGTTTGTATCTGAAGGGTCCTTTATGGTACCTTAAAGTTACATATTAGTATTTTAAGTGTACATATTTGGACCTAATAGGTACAAAAGTGTACCTTTTGAAAATGTATTGCCCCAGTGACAGCTTTTGTACTTATTTCTGAGAGTGTAAGTAAGGTAGCTTTTAAATTTAGGTGTTGGGCAGGATTAGGTATGTAGACAAAGGTCATGAAGAATAAGCATTAAGTCGCTGGGTAATATTTGTAGCAAAAGGAAAAAAAAAAAATCAAAGTTTTTGTATAAATTTCATGATATCATTTAAAGATCATAAAGATATTTTGTAAATTTCCCAATGTAAATATATAAAAGCTAATTTATTTTTATTAGTGCTGTCAAAAGATTAATAACGATTAAATCGCATCCGAAATGAAAGTTTTTCTTTACAATATATGCGTTTATGCTGTGTTTGTTTATTATGTTTATATTAAAACACACACGTACAGTTTATATTTTGAAAGTGTTTACATATAAATGCATTTATACATTTATTTTCTTATATTTGATATTATATCTAAATATATTTAATATATAAACATA
>JAUMHQ010000082.1:12781581-12792892 GCA_032361165.1 Enteromius paludinosus
ACAAACATATTATGCAAAGAAAAACTTTTATTTGGGATGCGATTAATCGCGATTAATCTTTTGACAGCACTAATTTTTATCTTTAAAGGTGATTTCTCTCAGTATTTTAATTTTTGCACCCTCAGATTACAGATATTCAAATGGCTGTGTCTCTGCCAAATATCGTCCGATCCTAAAAACCATATATCAATGGGAATCTTATTTACTCAGCTTTCAGATAATGTTTAAAATCTCAATTTTACACTTAAATTGACGCTTATACGGTTTTGTGGTCGAGGGTCAAATATGGCTAATAATTGGCTGATATTCTAGCAATAGGCATGATAATAAGCAGCTAGTTAAGAGACCCTAAAATAAAGTGTTAACTTTCAACCTTTAATAGGCATCAAACTAGTATTTCTGATCAAATAATTGAACACAAAATATTTATTTCAAATATCATAAAAATCGCAAACTTTTGAATGGTACCTTTTACATAAACATCCCTTAAACCCCTAGTGTTTTGTAAAAATGATTCTTGCCACTATCACACCCCACAAATCTCGCAAATCAAAGTAAATTTCTTACATAGGCTGCAATACATTCTCAGCTTGGCCAGATGCCGTCTGCACCCCCCTCTTTTCTACAACAGCGACGGCTCAGGCACTGAACCATGAAGTATCATGGAAGCCCACAAACAAGAGTCGCCAGAGTCTCTGTGCGGCCTTTTGTTTGATGCCTTCCAGAATTCAAAAGCTATGGCAGAAATCAGGCTTGTCTCACTGTTGTGAATCGGAGTTCTGAGGGGGAAAAACATGGGAAGTCTGAAGGGGGGAGGGGGAAGTTGTTTCAGAGCGTTTGGCAGAGGAAGGGGGTTCCTGTGGGGGATGAGAAGGGGCCGTGGTGTCAACAAGGCACAGGCTGCGAAAGAATCTGAGCAAACTTTCGCACAAAGGAGCCCCTCAGCGCCCGGGGGCAAGAGAGCCGTTTCACTGGAGAGGTAGTCAAATCAAACCATAAAACGGTTTGGGCGCGAGCCATTAGATCAGCTAGCACTTAAACAAAACGCTCTTTCTATAGCAGCCCCCTACGTCTTATACATTCTCCCAGTAGACTTGCATGTATAACACACAAAAAGAAAAATGCCTGCAGAGATTTTAAGCAATCCCTCTTCAAATTCCTCAGAACAGAGCTTGGCCATCAATGAAGAATGTTTGTTTTCTTTTCCCGCAGTAATGAAAGCTTTGTTTCAAAAGCTCAACATTTAGTGTGATGGAGTCCATGATACGACTAATAAAAAGCAACAAGTCTTGCGAATTACCCTGAAGCTGTAAAATATCCCTCACCTTCTGGGAGAGGGCTGGCTTTTTTGATGACCCAGGGCAAAAGGGCCAATCCTGTTGTCTGAGGAGCAGATTTCAGTCTGGCTACAACAATAGTTAACGTTTCGGCTGAAATGTTGACACTGACACTGTATACCGAGATGAAGACTGTACGGTCTACACAAAAACCTTCTGTTCTCTCTATTATAATTGCTCATGTAAACATGCTTTCTAACAGACCAATAGTTTAGGTTCTGAGGTATGAACTTGAAGGGATCAAATGTTCCTCACAGAGGTGCAAAAACACTCCTTTGGAAACATCTTACGCACACAAATGTATGACAATACACCCTGCAGTAGGATAATAGGCCTGAATCTCCAGCTTCCTTCGTGCTTTCATCTGCAACAGTGCGCAAAAGAAAGACGAGTACGTGCTCCAGAGAATAAACAAAACCTCACATAATGCCTTAATATCATCTGTATCCTCTTTGAGAGTCTATCCCGCACTAAAAGTCAGCACGGAAGAGAACTCCATTCAGCGTAAATGTATTTACAGTCAAGAAGTCATTCTTAACATTGTTATATGATCTGACATCTTTTCAAAATCATCTGCAACTGCAGGGAGAAAAAAAATATTGCTATGGCTATACAGCATTTAACAGCACTAAACGACACCTGTTTTTTCAAACGTCTGCTTGCTGTAGACATGTTTTCATATGTCCCAAAATGAGTGCGAAGCTGACAACTCTGGTACCGAGGAAGGCTGGGTTGCTTCTTTTAGCACGTAATTAGCATGCAAACTGCTGCGTTAGGTTGTGAGGCAGATCTACAGACGGCAAAAACCACAGCGGTGGTGGAAGACTTTCTCTCCCTTGAGAGCTGGATTAAAAGGCCACGGCTAATACTCATGGCTAATGGTCACGGGGGAGACAAGCACCCTCAGGGACTATCATCCACCACCTCAGCACTGACGTCACAATTTCAGCTGCCAGACGAGCGGACAAAAGTCTCAAGGCTTCAAAAAAATCCTATGTGAGGAAAAACCACTGGCTAGTCCTTCATTGCACTGTGTCATTTAAAGCTTTTATTCAGCACGGATGCATTAAATGAATGACATTAAGGACATTCACACACTGTGTAATATAAAGATTTTAAGCAATAAATAAACTATGTTTTTTGCACTTTCTAATCAAAGAATCTTTATGAAAAAAAATGCATTTCCACAAAAATACTGATAATATATAAAATGTTTCTTGAGCACCAAATCAGACTTGAGCAATAGCAGCATTATATTAAGCATTGCCATTAAAATAATAAATTGCATTATAAAATATATTGTATAGAAAAGTTATTTTAAATTGTAATACTTTTTTACAATTTTACCTTTTATTTTAGATTAAATAAATGCAGCCTTAGTTGAGCAACAGAGACAAAAAAAAGGGAAATTTTTTTTTAAATATCTTACTGAATTTTTGACACTGGGGAAGATCATTTCAAACTCTTGAAGAGTCAGCCAGTATTGGTTTATGAACCCATTCTTTTAGAAAGCAAGATGTAAATATGCACGTCAAAAAGATATCTTCCAAGAGATCCCACTCAACTGTGAACCAATCAATGGTCTGCTCTGCAAATTCCTTTGAGAAGATGTGTGTTCTTGGCG
Organism: Enteromius paludinosus; assembly: GCA_032361165.1. Classification (NCBI taxonomy): domain Eukaryota; kingdom Metazoa; phylum Chordata; class Actinopteri; order Cypriniformes; family Cyprinidae; genus Enteromius; species Enteromius paludinosus. The sequence goes on from JAUMHQ010000082.1 coordinate 12,784,543, forward strand.
GCGCATAGAGAGGAAATGAAAGATGCTTTTCCAATTCTAAATCCCACTTATTAATTCATACTCTTCAAGAGCTCACTGACAGGCTTTGGATAAAAAAAAGAATCTTTTTGCGTCTTGTTTTCTCAATTACTGCCAGTTCTATCACTATGGCTTGTACTAGCTCCTAACATCCAGAATTTAACTTCAAAGCTTGCTACGTTTTTTTCCCCCAGAGTCAGTTGTAGTTACCCTTGGTAATAATTGACTTACACCAGTTTAGACTGCGGTTTCTGAATCCGCCTGGTGGTCTCTTTTTGTGGCCTAAGGGAGTGCTCCTGTGGTGATCCCACTGAAAGTGGGTCATAGAGTCGGGGGACAGAGCTCCCAGACAGAGATGGACAAAACGGGGGTTGGTGACCACCCACAAAAAACCAGAGACAAATCTAAGCCTCGACCTGGTCAACATTAAAAAAAAAATTAAAGCAAAAATCTTTTTTAAACTATACACAGACACACACAAATTACCTCTTCGCTTTAACATGCAATTTATCCAATGCTGTGATCAGATAAAGCCAGCATTAGCCCCAGCACATTATGCACAGAAATATATAATCAACCAACAGTAATTAAGCAGAACTCTACTCGGGCTAATTACCTCACATTAGCATTTGTCACACAAGCTCGGGCCACTACTTTATCTGACTGAGGTGAGATCATGAAAAATTCATGATTTATTAATGTGACAACAGAAACAAATAACAGAAACAGTGGGAAAGAGCAGAGAGGAGTGCCTCATATTAAAGAAATTAAACTACGGTATCAGCTACAGATCTTTCAAGGCACTAATGCAATTTCATCCTATTTATGTATAAATACAAGTATAACACTGACATTCATTGCACATGGACTGAAACAAAGCAATCCATCAACTAGAGGCAGGGAAACTAGTTTGTTTTCATTTTTCCAATGTGTTCTTGGAATCATTAAAGCCTATGTCTGTGGGCAGGAATAAGACATGTTAAATTTGCTCCTTGCAGTGTCCTTGAGTAGCCTTGTGAGCAAAAGGCTCGCGGAACAGTTAATAAAGTCTGAAAAACCTGGTTAGGTGGTAAAGAAGGAAAAAACAGAGTTATTACAGATATCACAAGGGGGGGGAAATGTTGACATTGCAAATATTACCCTTCTATATCTATGCAGTGACTCATTTTCCAGGAAACAAGATTTATACAATTTAATAGGACCTTAAAAAAAAAAAAAGAAAAGCAAAAAAGTTTTAGAGTACCTTATACCAGACTGAATATCATTTGCAGCAGGGGGGATCTGAAATCATTTCCTTCATCTGTATCAGATCAATGTGACAACTTCCACAAATCACATTGAGGCAGATTGGATTTCCTCCACTCTTCCAGCTGGGGCAGTGACCAGCGCTGTGCTTTGTGACAGTACTGAATGAATCTATTGTTTAATAACGCTTGGCACTGCTGAGTTATTCCAGCTTGGTAAATTCCAAACCATGGCATGGAGGAATTTCAATCTCAGGGCCAAGTCTCCAAAGCTACAAGTCTGGCAGGCTCACTGTCAGACCACCGGTGCCTGAAGCCATTCACATGCAAGTCATTTTAAAAGCTGGACTAAAAGGTAAATCTGCAAAAAAAAAAGCTCCAATCCTTTTGGGTAATTTATATGGAAGCCGAAGTATAATCTAAGTAACCTGAGATTGCCAAAGAAACGTCAAAAAGCAAACACCAACCTACCAAACAGACAAAAAAAATACATATATAATAATTATTAAAAAAAATTAAAACTGCAGACTCTCGTCTACCAGGGTCATTTTTTGCATGGCTCAGCTCGCTCATGTTCCAAACAGCTGTTCTGCCTCACACACACACACACACACTTACACCCCAATTAACAGCACCACATCCTGCTGAGAAGCACCTCAGCAACATCATGGGAGGGAGAAACATGCCAAAAATATCTGCACACACCGACCAACATTAGTGCCATGACTAACCAGGAGTGGGCTAGAGCGGGAGGAAGAGCGCTGACTACCTCTAGGTGCTGAGTCTGAAATCCCATTAATGAGCACTCAGGCTGTTTTGAAGTGATATGCGCCAGGTAATTACTCTCACAATGTACAGTGAAATTATCAGTGCATTCTAACGGACTGTGATTCAGAGTGCTCGACTACGTAATCCATTCACTTTTAGAAAACGGGCAACAGATCAGCCAAGTAAAAAGGAGATTATTGATTAACTTCTATCAGTTTAATCAGAAATCAAGCTTGTATAAAAGACCGGCAGGGTTAACGGCTAACGGGACGGATCTACTTGTGAGCGTGTTAACATTGCAGGACAAAAAAAAAAAAAGATTCCAATTATAGTTTATTTACACTGGGTCAGCTTTCTAATTATGCAAGGTCACATGCCCGAGAGAGAATTACATTTCGAGCATATGGGACGTGTTCGAACATATCCAGATTAGGGTGAAATTCCCATGGTGGATGCTTTTTATCTGTGCAATTCAGTTAGGATATAAAAACAGAATGGATTACAGCTCGCTACTGTACCTGGGAATGTGCCTGTCATGTCAATGCTTTCTAAAGCAATAAAAGTGTTTCTTAATGTGGTGTAAAAAACACATTCCCAGGGAGCCCTGCTTGTCTCCTTGGCACATGAAGCACCGCTACAAAAATATTCAAGATGACACAACTCGCATGAAAATGGCACAATGCTGGGTAAATTGGATGGCGTGATGCATTACAAAACATCTTTGAGGTGGTTTACATTACAATGTCCAACTCCTATTCTGTTCCTATAATCACAACAGCAAAAAGGTGCAATTATCCAACTCCTCAAAACGATGAAACATTAAGTAGTACTTAGCATTTATGTAATTAGATTGCAAACATAAACAATAAAGTAAACCGTTAACACAACAGAATACACATTTCTCAGACTAAACTTTACCATGGAAACCTCAGTTCCTTAAAATACCACAGATTTTTTTTTTACTTTGCTTAACCTAGTGTGAACGTTCCTCTAACTAAAACCAAAGGTTAAGGCCATTTATGACTTTAGGTTAAGCAAGGTTTCACAATTGCAATTTTGAAACTGTAAGCGCTCGGCGTTTAACCCTGGAATCCCGGTTCAGCTGAATTATGGTGCAAAAGGAGTGCGAGGGCATGTGGTCACATTGAGCTGTTTAACAACAGACGTCCAATCAAGTGCCTCAGTGTTTACCTAATTAGGTATGCACGGGCTTTGTAAAGTTGCAGACACCTTCGCGCGCCTCAGGAAACTTAAAAATGACGAGAGTGATTTTTAACAGGTTATTAGAAACTGAGAGCAATAACATTAATTGGATGTTGGCTTACAGCACGCGATTCACACGCTGCATAGCCTAATAATCTAATCATTGTTACTAACCTATTCAAAAAGTTACATGTCTACCCTGGAGAATGAAGAAGGGCAGCACATTTCTGCCATTTTGACAGCTGCGGTTAATAAGCTGCAGTGTGGTAGGCACTTTGTACAAAAAAAAAGATACAGATACAGTCAGATAAGGCTGCAGCGCGATCAGAAGTTTGAGAACTCACTTGTCATACTCGGCGTTGTCCTTGTCACATCGCGCGTCCTTGTGTTTCTGCCAGTCTTTGCCGTGTTTGCAGGTGGTGAGGAGAACTACATCCTCCGCGTTATGAACATGATACAATGCATTCCTCGTGTCCGAGCCGATGCCGGTCAAATAGCGTTTCCCCTTAAATACCAACATATACTTTCTAAAGGGTGGAATGGTGTTGTATTTCAAGTACCCCCTGTCCCCACCGGTCCTTGGGTGCTCCTTGGAGAACAAGGGGATGGATACGTCAAAGTTGGGTCTGAAGTTCTCTATGCTGATGCTCGCTTTGGCCAGCATTGCCTGACCGATGTCAAAGCCCAAGTCTTCCGTGTAGTCGGGCCACGTGCCCGAATACAAATTAAATATGAGGTGATTTCTACCATTGTTCCAGAGAGGCAAGCTCTGCACCTTGGTTTTGAGATTGTGCACGTACTGTGGCGATAACTGGTCTCGGTCAAGAGTGTCCAAGCTCAGGACGAACAGGCACGCTTGACCAGGGTCCGAAGTGTAAAACCTAGAGCCCTCGATGGTGGATAAAATGTTCTGGTAACTTTCCGAGATCTTCTCGCCTTTCTGCTGCGGGTACACGTACACTTTGAATCCGTTCCTCTGACATAAAGAGAAATCGAAGCATGATTGCATGCGGCACCTTTTGCCCTTGTAAACGCTCGAGTTAACGTCTCTCTTCTGCCTGGGCGATATGTGCACGTTATATCCCTCCGTGTCCGAATGGTCCCACGGGCTGAAGCGTTGTAAGGGATCCGAGAAGTGTGGCCACGGCTGCTCGGGACGATTATATCCATGCCGGCTCCTGGACCCCGTGGCCGCCGGACCCGGGACCCCTCCTCCAAAGTAAAAGAGCAGAACTAGAAAGGCGCCAGTCAAGAGCGAGATCAGATATCGTTTTTTGGCCTGCATGTGTCCTGAAGGCCAGATCGCGATGTGTGCAAATAAATCTCAAGCGGTTGGAAGTTTGTCTCTCAACACCACCTCCTCCAGCTATAGTACTGCTCCGCCATCTTCCAGCCTGCGAGGATTTACAACTCACGTCTTCCCTCTTCAGATTCCAATCACCGAACAGCAAGCGATTGATCCAGCGCATGTGGGCGATTTTACACCGGGTTCCTCGCTCTCCCTCGTCTATCTAGTAGCAACATTTCACAGGGCAGCCGTAACAGTAACCGTACCTGTTAAGATCATCATACACGCACAATCAGGTATGCTTACTCACTGACTTAGTTTTTCCCCCCCGGTGGAGTAATGCAAACGCAACGTTTGTTGACAGGACACGCGCTAGACAAACGCGTCGCGCGGTCCGACTCGCGCTGGAGAGTTGCGGCGGCACTGACTCATGGAGTTTGTCTTAGGAGAGCAGCGGTTCCCACTGGAAAAGATGGAAAGTCGTTAATAATACAGCGACCGAGGTTTATCTCCGCTGCTGTGGCGTTTCCGAACCACACGTCCAGACTAAACTAAAGCCCACAGCTCGCAGAGTAACTCCATTCACCTCCGAAACAATAATATAGTCGGGGCAGTTCACCGGAACGACGGTAACCTTACGAATCCCTGCATTTCTCTTATCCCTGCGCTCTCCGTGGACCTTCACACACACAAGAAGTAGATTTCCTCTTCATCGGGACACCGGCTCTGGAAAGCGGCGTTTGCCTTTTGGCGTAAACACGAGGACAGTGCGCGAGTCCCGCAGGATGTTTCCCTAACAAATAAAATCAACTGAGTTCCTTGATCCGCGAGCCCAATCACCTATTGCTCAGTTGTTCCGATTGTTACTCTGTTACATTCCAATCCCGACACGACGCCAGTGTGCATGACGTCCCATCATGGTGCATCGTGCGTTTTCATTGGACAGAAGAACCGGATAGGGCGGGGCGTCGACAGCACCCATTCATTCCCAGCGCCAACCATCTGACTGAATGTGGATGGACTTCTAACCGCTCTAACCAGTGCACATTAAAAATTGACCAACTTTTTTAATGTAGATGTTTACTTTTAACTCAGCTTTCACTGAGCAAGTGCGCTATATAATAACAATTTTTACGCCAGAGCAAGATTCGTTCTTCTAAGCGTAGACAATTACTTGAATTGAAGCATAAGTGTTAATTATATCGAAGGGCGGTGGGAGGAGTGGGATTATTTTTCCCTTTTATTTTTCTCTAATTTCCCTCTTCCTCTTCCTCTAATTATAATAATAATAATAATGCTTTTTAATTTAATATTATTTTTGATATTCATCTTAACTGCTCATTGATTATTATTATGGTTTTGGTAATATTATTAGATTATAAATAAATACTGGCATCACAACATTGCAAAAGTGTATATAGTACTTGAAACAGTCAACAGAGCAAATAAATATAGGCTAATTAAATAAAGAAAGTAAAATTAATGGGATCATTAAAAACGGGACAGGTAGATAAATAAATAAAATAGAATACAGTTGCAATAATGGAAATTACATTCATTAATCTAGCAGATGCTTTTACCCAAAATGACTTAAAAAATAATTTACATATAATATATGCTGTGTATAAATATCAGGTTTTACCACAGAGAGTAATTCATCAGTCGTGGTAATTAATGATCATAACTTTTTGTGAACGTTGATATGTTGATGTTGTACTTCCCACTGTCCCCAGCTTAATGAAAAGTTTTTTTTAAACAGTTTGGAAAAAAAAATTGTTTGATATTGTATAAAGCCCTATTATAATGACTTAGTTATGATAATTATTAAAAAATAACTATTGATCATCAATCACCAAGAGCTTGCCCCTTTTTGTAACTACTGCTCTTGCTGAACAAATGATTTATTTGTTGTTTATTTAACCAATAATTGAAAGAAGAGCGCTGGATTACCCAAGGGATTTGCTTTTGTATCTAACAGAAGATAAGAAGCCCAGCTCTATAGCACTTCCTCTTCCCAAAGCCTCTCCCAGCTTGTGATAAAAAGCCCCAAATTTGGGCCGCTGTAAACAAATACCCGTGTCTGGATGGGGTAAGCCGCGAGTTCAGAGAGTTCTAAGCCCTGGGAAAGACAAAACACCCTTTGAGAGTCCTCTACCCTCCACTGTTCCAAGATCTGATAAAGCTGCTCGAGATGATGTAACACACTGCATTCCCTGAGTATTCTGGGTAGGGCCGGGCACAGTGATATGGAGACACTACACAGGTGAATGTTGTAAGACCACAAAAGAAACACCTAATAAAAGGGATGTGGAACGCAAATCCAAATACATAACGAAGCCAACATCAACTGTACTGAAAGATGAATGCCTTTCTAAGAGGATAGCAATAAATCATGGGAGTGAAAAAAAAATCAATAACTCAGATTGTGCTGGGAAATGTTTCTTTAGCCACAGAACATAGAAAACTGATGATTTCTAGAAGCACATATTTCAGAATGTCTGAAATTTAGAAATTAATGTAATTAAATACGTTTTAATAGAATATGCAATTGTCTTGTAAAACGTAATAGAAAACCAGCATGAGTCTATGTGTTTCAGTTTGATGTCTCATGGCTGTGCATTGTTGATGTCTCACATTGTTCATGCTTGTGCAGTCTATTGTATTTTTTTATCTCACAAAACCAAACAAGCACAGCTGTTTAACTGCAATGCTATGGCTATGCTTGCAGGGGATGTTAATATGTTAAGATCCTGTTCTCTCCCCACAGCGAGAGCTAGGGTGCTGAGGAGCCGACAACATTTAAAGAATCAAGCAGCGCTCCGTGACTAACGCAGACATAGCCATTGAGTAGGTGTGGATTCTGAAGTCCTGCTCCTCTTGTTTAACTCTCTCTGGTGCCCTCCAGGCAAATGAATCTTTAGGAGGAAAAAAAAAAGAAGAAGCAAAAACAAAACTGGCACACAGCGTCTTAAAGCATGAGTGTGAGTGTGGGATGGCTAGATACCTCCTCGTTGCTTTATTTATTTAAAATGACCTTTCCGTACTGGAACGGAGTTCGCTCTTGGCAATGTTAAGGTTTAAATGTTGGAAGATGTAGGAGGGGAGAGCAGCAGAAACCAAACCCAAGAGGAAAAGGAGAGAGAGTCAAATCGCAAGAAAAAAAGAACTCGAGTGACTCCAGGGAGAGCAAGGCAGTAAATGAAGCAGAACAGGTTAGATGTGTTGATAGGTTTTTGTCCTCATTAAAAAAAGCCAAGTTCTTGACTTCTGAACTCCTTCATTTGTATTCTGTGGCAATTTATTCCGTACAGATTTGGACTGGAGAATTGGGTTAGATTGCGGTGGTGAAATGAGAGTATCTTTGCTAAACTCCAGCAGAGGATCCTTCGCATTTGGCTCTGTTTTCAGAACTCAGATGATTAAAAGAGAGGGAAAGAGAGAAAGAAAGCAAAAGTTGAGAAAGAATGATGCCCAGCAGAACAGTGGCATACTTCAGCTTTCAAAATGAGTCATGAAAAGTTGCCGTTAGTTAAACAACATCATAAACATTACTACTTAATAAAATGATGTTTAATTATAGTGCATGCCGGTTCATAGCCTCAGGTCAGGTGTAGTGGTTCTAACTAAAACTGTGAACTTTTTTTTAGTAGAGCAAACAGACAGTACTGCAACAAACTCACGTTATTAAGTCAATGTTGCTATGAAAAATACAAATTCAGTCATTATTTACTGACTCTGGTGTTGTTCTCGGACCGGGGGCCTGTACCATGAAGCCGGATTAGCTGGCTAGCCAGGTAAGTTTAGGATTAGTTTGCACCAATCCTGGGTT
>JAUMHQ010000082.1:12806695-12822016 GCA_032361165.1 Enteromius paludinosus
GAGATATTCAAATGTTGTTTATATTTTAGGTATATATATATGTATATATTAAGTTATTGTCTGAGGACAAGACGATTTAATTAATAATCATATAATGCCATCATTTAAAATAAAACTAAAATATGAAAATAAAGATCAATCTAATGAAATGTATATTTGTACCATATATATATATATATATATATAAATTATTGTATTTTTTTTCTATTTCTATTTATCAAAGAACACCTACCACTACTTATTACCACAAAATATTAAGTGGTAGTTTTTTTTTTCAGTATGGATAACGACAAGAAACAGTATTTGAACAGTATTGCAGCTATTGCGGGAAATATCCGCTGCTGCATATACCACTGCACAAAAAGTCCAATTTCATCACTAACAAAAGAGCAGCAAGTACAGTCCATCTTAAAGGTCAGATTTTGAAAAACAAATGAGTTAAAGTATGTGCAGTGTGAAAAAAAAGGTATTTTCTAGTAACGGGCCATCATTAACAGCAGGCATTTCTGATTATTCCGTCACACATTCCTATGTGGCAGCATGGGTGTTGTTGCCTGGAGCAATGCTGGTGTGTAGCTACCCAGAAGGCTCATACTCATATATATATTGCCTATATGTGCTGCAGAATGGTGGTGGAGAGTGAAGGCTGACATTATATTTAAGTATGTATTTATAGATACACAGAGACTGCAATACTGCTGAATTTTAATAGTCGTGACAGAGACGGTACGATTGAGGGAAGGTGCATGCAAGTATGAGGGAGCAGAGAGAAGGATTTTAAATAGATAGATATGGAAACAGCTCAGAAATAGATATGAGAGGACAGAGCAAGTGCAAATGCAGTCAAGAATATGAAGAAAAAGAGAGATAGAGAGAGAGAAAGAGAGAGATGCGCTGAAAGAAAGAGCTGTAAAATGCTGAGAACGTCTCAGGTAGAGTCGCTGGAGAGTACAGAGGGATTGAGGTGGAGTGATGTGCTGTCATATCTCTCCGTCTGTTCATCTCTCACTCTCTCCCACCAGGTACCCTGAATCTTTACCGTCAGCAAGAGAACAAAGTGTGTGTGCGCGTGTATGTGCGATGACGTTCTCACTGCTGCCTTGTGTATGTGTGTGTAAGACACAGCGCAGTCAATATCAATCTAGATTAACGTGCTGCTGAAACCAGCCACAGAACACACCACACATCCATTTTATTGGCTGTACTTCTCATTTAAACCCTCTTGAAGAACTACATCCTGTTTGTCATCTACTCTTCCTCATCTATTATGATTAACGCGAAATCGAACCAATTAAATAAAGACCCTTTCACGCATGATTACCTAACGAACAGCAATAACAAGAATCCGATTCAAATTGTTCTCGGGTTCAATAAAACACAAAGAATGGCCTTGTTATATTAATATGTTTATTAGAATATTAACATAGTCATGAATATTAATGAGTAGGCACACTGTATGGAGATAGAGGAAAAGAAACGGGACTGAGAGTTTGGTCTGCATGCCTTCCGAAAATTAACAACCACAATAGTAAAAACATGCCCGCATTGTGTGAAAAAATATTTCCATAGTATACTATAGTCTTAAATAATGTAATGGACATTACTTAGATTAATGCATACAGCTTTTATATCGGTGCGGTGGTGCATGTGTGAGCATGAGTACATCTACCAACGATATAGTGTATGCAAGAAAATAATCTCAGTATAGTACGTTGTGCAGTTGAGGATAACGTTCACTTGATTTGTGTGCAGGTGTGGTGCCCAGCTCTCCAATCTAGTTCAGAGCTGATAAAAGAATCAACATCGGTACACGTGTGGACATTAATAATCCACTAAATTCAGCTCCACAGTCAAAGGAAAAACTTTTTGGAGTAAGAAGCCAATCTAACACATTTTTACACAATGTCAGATAGTACTACACTGGCAGAGAGATGCGTACCTAATAAGAGCCATAGTCTCTTCCTTAAAGAAGTCTAAAGGCAAATCTCACAAATAAAGGAGCGTAGGGCGAATGTTTATTCGTTCATTATCCTTGCCTTAATTATTATGAATTTGCCAGTTCTACCGTCTTGAGGAACAAAAAGGATCATTAGCGTTGGGCTTTTTGTTTTTCTTTGTGTGCACTCTCGTGAGAATGATTGTTATTTGATCTTGACGTGTATCAAAGAATGTTATATATTTAATATATAAGTGATTATCAAACACAATTTTAGTATATATTATACAGCTGTAGGATATGCTATAAAATTGAATCTTTAAAAAAATTAAATAATTCCTATGCACTTTTCTTAGAAAATAACATAAACGGCCTAAGGCGAACTAAGAGTCTGAATCGACAGTATGCTGCTATTGAGTTTTTGCTGAACAATTTAAATTGACTTGAACTCTGCTGTTAATGTACCATGAGATGGTCTCATAAAGTTCAAATCAAAAACAAACCCCTCGTGGGTGAACATCTTGCCATCTAATAATCTAATCCACATGAAAAGAACGCCAACTCTTGTTCAGTGTCTTTTAGAGCTGATTTAGATTCGCTTGCGCAATGTTTGTCACTTCCTACTATGGCTCATCTAAACTGTCCAAGACAAACCCATTTTGAGCCAAAATGTGATTTCCTTTTAAAAACGTCTCTCTAAGGAACCACAAATTCTCTATATAGTGAGATCTATACTAGTTTAGCAGCTATAAAACCAATGACCATTTCAGTTTCACCCTCTCAGCCCTTCACAAGTTCCCTCAGTCATCAAAAGCCCCTGGCGTTGAGCCCTCTCTAAGCTATAAAAAACACCAAGGCCCCGCGAAGGCATGAAATGGTAGCTAGTTTTTAATTGGAACATGCTTTTCCCCAGATCCCCAGTATTGACTCCATCCTGTGAGCCAGACAAGAGCCAATATGAGATCTAATCGACAAGGTCTAATCGATAGCACTCAATTTTTGGATCTCATTGCAATCTAAAGCATCTTGTAAGGCAAACCTTCCATCATAGGCATGGCCGGATGCCATGATCGGCAGCATGTAACCTATTACTGTAGCCCTCAAAACAACCGGTGCCGCTCTGGTTAATCAATGGCGGGTCTGTGCTGTCATGGACCTTTATCGGCGCCTTTGTGGAAGATGTGCAATATTGTGGAGTCATGCTACAATTGTGGCGAGAAGCCTTGTTGATGCCTGAGGCTCTTGTAAGTAATGGAGGTTTGATACAAAGGTGACAATGATCAAAGGGTACAAAGACACAGTTCATTTGCTTCAGTACTTCCGTGTGCTTCCAAGTTAAAAAGGTAACAGTGAATGGCCATGTCATATTAACAGTGATGCCTTTGTGAGGATCTCTATTCAAAAAGATACAGTGAATGGAAAGTTCAAGGCTCCTAGTGACAGGCATCTTGCATCCTCTTTTCTCCAAAATAAAGCTCTGTCTGGTTTTTACACTTTTTAATAATGCCGTTCCATGCCTTAAAGTACATTCCTTTCTTTTCCCTGTCTCCCCCAATGGCAGGACGAGACTTCAGAGAGACATGTCATCTATTTTTCCCCTTCTTTCTCCTGCCTTCATAACCAAAAAAAAAAGAAAGAAAGAAGAATCGTCTCCCATTTCTGATTCTTTGCAGTTTCACAGCTCCGAGCTCAGTTGCTTCATCCTGCCTTCTAATTGAATTCCACCATGAGTCGGACCCCAAGATTGGCTCCGGATCAAGAGATGACAGTATAATGCATTTGGTCCGGCAATGAAAGAAGGATTTGGGGTGGAATGCAGCTCCCTGTGGAAGGGTGGGCTTGTCTTTTTAAGAGACCTGGTCACAGTCACAGTGCAGTTCAGTCTACGGGATACGTAATAACAGGATCTTGCTTTTGATGGATGGCGAGGGAATTCAAGCTCGGGGACATACAAAGACAAACAGGCGACTAACCAAGCAAGCCGACCAGACGGTTTACATTATACTAAGAGATGGCAGACACAAGAGAGAGGAAAAGACAAGTAATATTTAGACGTGCAAAGGGTGGAGTCCACATGTTGCTATTTGGTTAAAATGTTTACAGGTGAAGAAAGCTAGCTAGACAGCTTGTTTTACTATCTAAATAGCTAATAAGCTGCATAGCCAGCTATAAACGTGTATTTCAATAATGGTTAGCTATTTAGATAAACGAGTTAGCTATACAGAAAGCTAATTAATTAGCTAGCTAGCTTGCTAAACCGATAGACAAAGTTAGCTAATTAGCCAGATAGCTATCTAGATAGAGAGTGTTATTCTGTACTGTTGCAGGAAGTCCAACGTGTGTAGTAGAACACCATGCTAGTCAGATTTGCTAACAGGCTGTGTGCTGAACACTGGCAGGAAGAAAGAGGTTAAAGTGCTACACTTTAGGATTACATACAACAAACAAGAAATTTCAGCAGCAAGTCTTTCACGTTGTCCAAAAGGAAACATCAGTAGTCCAGGCGATTCTTTGAGTTTGGAACTGATATGCTGTAAAGAGCTACTGAAGATCAGCTGGATCCTTTTTAGGATTGTTTTGATCAGATGGGAAGGTGTAGATCTGCTTTAGGAGAGTTTTGAGAGAAGTGGACTGGAGGAAGATTGCAGTCTGGTGTGTGCTGTGGACGTCTGAGAAGATGGAGAAGTAACAGAGGATCTCCTGGAATGCTGAAGTTACGGTGAACTCTCCAGAGAGGCTGCAGAGGAAAAACACAGAAGGGGGAAAGAAAAAAAGACATGAGAGAGGAACACAAACAACAGGCTAATAAATTTATATAGAGTAATTACAGAGGAGATTGCTGTGAATAAGGGAGAGGGGGATTGTTGTAAATAAGATAAGGCCAAAAGTAAAAGTATCATTTTAATTAATGGGTTTGGCTGGACCCCTAATTCCAGTGAAGACAAAACAGGGGCCCTGTCAGTCCCATCACACAGTGAGGACCATTAAAGAGTTGGAGGTACTTGACATGCATAAAGCCCAGAACTGAGCACCAATGAACACTTCTAGTATGAATTTTGACCTCCTGCGTGAGAGAAACCCTCTGTTAGAAATAGGTTATCAAACAGCAGTAAAATAGCAGTTAAATTAGACAAGAAATTAAAAGTAAAATAATGTAATAATGTAAAAAAAAAATCACCATTAAACATTTTTTGAAAATGACATACATTTTTTATAAATATTTTATTTTTAAATGTGACTATTGTATTGTATTGTATGGTAATTATAGATGTGAATTGATGTGAGACAAAAGGATTAAGCTGATTGGTTGACAAATGACCCGCGGTGCGCTTGCAGCAAGCTGAAATGCGCCTGGAAAAAATGAGCGCGTTGCTTCCATTGTGAGCATGCAAAATGCGCATCTACATTTGAAATAATGGACTTGAGCGCGCAAAAGATGCCACATGTGAACGCTCCATAAAGTTGGCACGAGCTGCTCCTACTCTGCATACTCACGCTTCTGTATTAAGTATACCTGCGTGGACGCGGATGTGTGCGCGACGGAACGGAACCGGCGTAACAAGCACACCTGTCCTCTGCCTGCGCAAAACCGCATGTGACGCCAGGCATCATCACAGCCGCTGTGAGTGATTGCGTGTTATCTCGAGATCAGACAGTTATGCTCGTCTCCTGTCCTTGAAAATGTAATTGGCTGAATCGTATAAATGCTGGATTAATATCGTGTGGGGGGTCGAATCGAGATCGCGATCTTTTAACGATTAATTGTGCAGCTCTAGTGGACACCTATAATTTGATATGCATTAAGTAAAAGAGTTGCCTATTAGCATTAAAAGCCCAATTAAAATAAATGTAAAGTAAAAGAACACTTTCATACTAAGAAAAAGCTAAGAATTCTGACTACTGGTTCAGAAGTTATCTCAGCAATTGCTAAAATTAATAGCAATATTAAATGAAGATTAGATTTTATATTAAATTAACTCCACATTGCACTCAATAATTTGCTTCTATTTTTGTTCTCCTAAAGATGAATTTTATGTGAAACATCTAAGATGATGTTGACACTTAATTGAAATGTATCTGAAAACCCCATTAAAGTCTCGCGAACTATGAAAGAACAACCTCTGAGCAATAAAACCATTTTCGAAATGGAAATTAAATGAGATGTACACGGAGGGAATAAAAATGAGGGGAAGAACATAAAACACATGCATAGAAATAAAGGAATGAACTGATGAACTTGAAAGACTACGAAAGAGGCAAGAAGATAGAAAAAGAGGAAGAGAAAGAACACACAAAATGGAGGTTACAGTGGTGAATCGATAGCAGAGGCGCTATCCCAGCATTCGGTATCTCAGAGACGCTCATCTGACCTTTAGTAGGGAAAGACAGGAGAAGACAGATAAGACAAAGAGAAAAATGAAGAGCCAAAAGCAAAGTATGTATGCATCACGATTTAACTGGCATGTGACATCTGTGACATTCAGACAGAGGTACGAGTATGAATTTTCCATAATAAAACGTATGTATGAATCACGGTGTGTTATAGCTTGTATTAAGCATCCACACACACACACACATTACATGAGCTCTCGTAGATCACCCTGTTAGAGCACAAACAGACCAAGAACACACTGGCTTCTGGCTACAGAGAGCATATCTAGCATTTGAAATTCATTATCATGGGGTAGCCTGACAAGCTGTCAAAGCAGCGTACACAGACTCTCCATCCCAAACAGCCACATACGACGCTGTTGTCGACAAAGGGGGAAGAGGGAGGTGGCTCAGGAGGTTCAGCTGAACGATAAAGCTGCCCGTTTTTTGTTTTTGTTTGTTGCAAATCAAGGTCAGGAATTTTCCTTCAATTTGCCGAGGACTGCTGACATGCTGCACAGAGACAGGTACATATTTAGACACACAACAACACACACAAACACAATCATCTCTACATCTGGCCAAAGGGTACTGCTCTACGGCATCAACATCATAGAATTTTTTTTTTTATAAAATTAATGCACAGTACAGACACCTTTACTAACAAAAAAAGGAAGAAGCAACATGGCAATACCATGGATTTTATGAATGCTAAAAAACAACAAAAATACTGTGGAATTGTTTTGAATATTTACCATAGTGATCTTTATGAAATTAATGTAGAGTACTATGTAAATACGAGAATTGAAATAAAAAATGTGGTTATACAAAGGGTTAGCACTACGCCAAAAAACATGGATTGTACTGTTTTACTATCACAAAAAAAGTCACGGGAAGGTAATACTATGGTACTTTTAAAATTTGCTGTTGACAAGATGCTCAGAGATACTTATAAAAACACCTTAATGTAAAAAATTTTTTTTTTGACAGGCCTATTCGTAAGCGTTGGATAAAAGTAGCCTGTAAATACACTTTTTTAAAAGCTCACAAACACTTATGGACATTTGCTTTGGTAGTAGCATTGTATTCTTGAGAAGTCACATTGCACTGAAAAAACTTTTATGGAGCAGTTAATTCAATGCGCTGACATTACGTTTGTCGGAATATTTTTGTTCTCCACCTGAACTCTATTTGGGTTTGTGGGATGTGCACAACTTTTGGTAAATATTCAGATTAGGATTGGGCGATGACGACCAATTTGGCATCGTACGATGTCTAATTTGAAACATCGCGATGGACGATGATGGCATCGTCGTCGTAGGCAGCGGTTGTGGGGGTTGTTTAGTTGTAACTAAAACAGCTAGCCCCACCCCACGACTGACAAAAATAACAGTGTTCGCGCGAGCAGGTGAGAGAAGATCGAGCGGATGACATTATCAAGCGTGCGCGAGGGTTTGAAATGAGCTCGCAGGCCCCGTTTCTTTGCATGTATACATCTGTTTTCCTCTCGCGGAAATGATTTACCGCGCTCGCTGGCACCAATGGTGCGCTCGCTTATTAATGGCACAGATTTGCCGCCATAGATCAAGTGTGCTTTTCTCAAGCTGGTTGCTGCCGCTGCGGCGGGGATTACGATGCCGGCTCAGCATCATGATGTCTATCGGCGATGGACGATGACATCGTCTATCGACCCAACCCTAACTCAGCTCCATCACCACATAACAGTAATATTTTTGTAAGGAGTTTTAAATGTAATTTTTGACCATGCACTCCTAATTGTATCAAAAATGGTCTATTGTATTTCTGCTGAAAATGCTTCTGTCAACCTTGAACCTGGATGTCTGATTCTAGAACAATATCACTGTATCAAAATTTCAAACAGACACCCTTTAACAGAGCCAGAATGAAAAAGAGGGGGAAAAAAAACACTGCAAATGAGTCATTCCCCTTTTCCGTTCTTTTGATTCATTCTCTTCTCTCTGATTAATTATCACAGGCTGAATGTGACAGCGGGAGAACTGTACCACGGACCCGCTCCATTCTCTGCACAAGGCAATTCTGAAACAATGAGATCTGCTCATGCTGCTGGGCTCTTGATGCAAAACCTGCATCCCTGTAGTTCGGATTCAGTGCACCGAGGCTATTTTTATAAAATACTGGAACCTCTAACAAAAGAACCAGATGTTTATCATTGCAACGCTTCCTTGACGTGATGTACTGCCCATTAAAGAGGAAAAAGATGACATTAGATCTATTCCACATTCGCTTTTCTCAGCATTAGTCGAAACGATAGATCGGATTCAAATACATCACAGTCGAGGAGCCATGAGAATGGTGTGGGAGAGAGTGGAGAGGAAAAGAGAGAAAAATGGAGTGCCAGGAATCCTGGAAAGCTCAGGAGAAACAGAGGCTGGAGGCTACCTATGCATTCATAATGAGTTCTTACCAGTGTTATTGAATCAGAGCACAACCCTCGCCTGCCTCAACACCAGATTCTCCTCCTCGCCTAACATAACCCTGAGCTTCTGCAGCTCCACCAAAATTTGACAGCTCTTCCCTTTGTAGTACAGCCAAGATGTGCTCTGATTGGACGACTGGAAGGGGTTCTACGATGCCTCTGGCGTGCACGACTTCTGTTTCAGCAAATGACCTGAGGTAAAGCTCACAAACTCTGAAGTTAGATTATTGGAGTTCTACTCTTCTCCATTTGATTGGATCTGAAACTGCAGCAGTGGATAGTGCACTGCTTAAATGTGAACGAAATATGGATCAGTGCAATTAGTTCAATTGATGTAACCTACACTAACATTTGAAATTTGGGGTTGATAAGATTTTTATTATTATTATTTTTGTTTTAACATTTTTGAAAGTTCATCAGTTTTGCATTTATCTGTTTAAAATACAGTCTAAACAGTAATATTGTTCAATATAACAATTTAAAATGATAATTAAAATGCAATTTTAAGCAGCCATTGGAGTTTTTAGTAGAAAAGTAATATGCTGATTTGATGCTGATTTATCACTGGTTCTCAATTATTAATAATGGTTCTTATAATTATCCATGTTGACGCCTGTTTCTGCTGCTTATTATTTCATTAATAAATAATAAAATAACAGTATTTGTATTAAAAAAACAGAAATCTTTTCTAACACTATAAATATTTTCACTGTCAATTTTCATCAATTTAACTCACTCTTTCTAAATAGAAGAGGTATTAATTTCTTACTTTGAAAATCTAATCCTAAATTTTAAACGGTATCGCACATTAAACAAGCCCCATTAAGCCTGTGACCCACACATAAATAAAATAATAAGATAATATTATCCTACAGAGCAATTTCAGCTTGAAGCAATATGTATTTTAGCATCGCTGAAATGCCGAATTATCATTTTTGAGTAATAATGTGATCACTTCATCCTCAAAATGTCATCTAAGGTTCATTTCCAAGAGACTTGAATTTGATGAATTTATGTCTACATGACTAGTTACACCCTAATGCAGCATCTGTTCTGTTCACACATACATATTTTCATCCACAGGTCCCATCTGTCACACTGTACCCTGTATTGTTCTGCAATTTCTGCCTGCTAGGGAAAAACATTTACAGTAAGTACAACACGTTCAATGCATTCTTCCTCGTACACTGCAAAGGCGTAAATAGGTCGTCCTGTTCTGCTGCAACTTATAAGTTTTCGTCTTCTCTCTGCCCTGATTTCCAACAACAAACAAAGGATCTCCGTATCTGTACTAGGTGAAATAAATGGGTCTATTTATGTAGTCATTTGCTCTGTTGTGCCTCACATCAAGTGCCTGTGCATCTCCCATGCCTTTACTTCTTTCTCCTGCACAACAGTATCCTATGATTTGGAGGCCGCAAGGCAGTGAAGACTAGCGAATGATGAAATGATGAGGAGGGGATGATCAAAACACTTTTCTATCTCATATATGTAGTAAATTCTTTATATATAGAACTTTCTTCCTGTCGCAGATCTAGATAGGTGGAGCTGGGGAGGTGGAGGGTTTAGGAGGAACTCTAATAGCTCACAGCAGGACCAGTTTACAGCGAACATTGAACCATATAAACGTTAAGCAACAGTTTCATCAGGTTAGGAAATTATGTGATTGCTAGCAGATTGCATTTAAAGAACCTGCGCCATCTAGAGATTCATGACTATAAGTAATTGTTATTGCAAGATGATGCTAAATTACTAAAATAAAAACAGGAAATAATTAACAATCAAAAAAGTTTTACGAAAAGTCCATGAGCGGTTCCAAAGACTTTTCCACTTAGGGATGCTGTAGCGGTTTATGATCGCAGTTTCAATGGAGCGTACCGCTCGCCCTTAACTGACATTGATAAATACCCAAGGACCTGAGCACACAAGAGAATATACTCTCACTGCCATCGTTAACCTTGTAAAACCAACCTTCAGCTGATGATTAACAGCACGCCATTATGCGCTATTAGATTTTATTAGCAAAGGCTGAATCTTACACAAAAATACAACAAACTCTATAAAGACGGCGTACCCGCCAGGTCAGGGATCATGGTTAAAAAAAGATGCACCACTTTTTCGTTCACAAACTACCTGCAATCCCGTTTTAGATGTGTACTAAAATAGTATAGTGTGTTTAAATAAAGTGAGCGTCATTCTACTCAGTGCACATAAGGCCTAATTCAGCTTTCACATGAGAGGGAATAAGAACACCATCCCTAATTTAAAATGAGAAGGATGACACACAAAGTACGAGAGAGGGGGAGAGATTGAGCAGAGATGAGGGAGGGCTGTATTCCCTGATGTGCCACTGGGTTTAGGCTCTTCTCAGCTCCTGCTTGGAGGATTACTGCATTTACACTTCAGCTTAAAAATAGCCCCGTGATCATTTATTTAGCCTTAGTGCGCCTGTCTGCATTGTGTTCCTGAAGAAGAACTTCCTCTGCCTGAGACCAATATCCTTCCACAAACCTCTCGTATAAACACTGGAACCTCAGACTTTCAAAACATTACAACCAAAATCAAAATTCTGACTACGTTGTTTATTGTCATTAAAAAGATGGGGAAAAGAGCTAGAACTCGGGGGCGTGTGTTTCCCCGAGAGGCATCCGAGAGGTGAAAATAACAAACACATTAGACAAAATACGAGATCAAGTAGTGACGATTTTAAAAGATCAAAATCTGCAGATGAAGTCTCTTTCGTTTCCCTTGAGCTTCTCGCAGATGTTTTAGAGCGTATTGTGAATGATACAGATAATGCCTATATCTATCATGTCACATGCTAGTCATTTCATTTTTGAGTTTAGATGATGTGGTTACTTGTATGTATGCTACATCAATATGTTAAATAAATAAAACAACAATAGCACCAATCGATCCGTTTACACTTAACCTACAGACTGTGTGAACATCACCACTGCCCTACTGAGTCTATTTGACAGCCACAAAAAAAGATGATGCCTATACTTCCCACATATATGAAACCAATCCAGGCCCCTAAGTCGAAAGATGCAATTATATTAGACATTGATAAGCGTGTAAGTGGCTAGGAAGTTCCCGGTCTCGACTGGTGATGCCAAGTTCTGGCCGGTGTGTGATTATCAGCAAGGTGCTGGATCTCATTACCCTTTCGTGATAGGGATGAAACTCTCAAAAGAGTCCTTAAATTTGATGACTCAACACTTTAAACAGCCATGAACCACAGAGACCAGGAAATTAGTCTAGGAAGGAGTCCTAATGTTTTTGAATCAGTGATTTATCTTCATAACCTTGAGGTTCGTTGGCGAGTAATGACCCCTCTCAGTAAGTGGACATCTTTCATATGGGAAAAGGATATTGTATTTTTGCTCTTTCTCTGGCACTTCTACTTATGTGCTGAGATGTTATCTAGTAAAACTATTATTGAAGATATTAAATCATCAAGCTCAAGTTCAAACTGAAGGTTGTCACTTCCTTAAAGCTGCTAATATATAGGAACTTAAAGCAAAAAAAAAAAAAAAGCTGACGATATTAACTACATTATTAATCTACCTCGACCTTGCAGATGCTCACTTTTGATATCAATTGGCATTTGTTCAGTATGTGAGGATCCAAGCTTGACAAATCTTGCTAGCAACTAGCATTTTTTAAATCGTGAAACGGTTTGGAGCAAACCAAACGATTCTTTTACCAAATTACTCATCTCAAAAGTTACCAATTTGTAGGTTTCCATTGGAAAAATCTCACTGAATGCTAAATAAATCCACATCTGACTACATTCAGTGATATCTTAAGTTTGTGGAATTTCAACTGGCATCATTACTGACTGGTTGTTCATACAACAAGTTTCAGCCATCATAGTGAATATCAGACAATTAATGTTACTACATAAACACATAATCATAATGATCAATGGGGCATGTTACTAAACGCAGCCATCTTGAAGAGTAAACCTTACTCTTTCTTCCTAAGCCTTTCCTCCCCTCACATTACATGCCCTAATGCTTCATGTAACACATTCTACAGTCAGCAATTAAATAAAAAAATCAATTTGTTTGGGAGAAGACAGAACATTGTGGCTTGCACGTGGGTGTTGGAATCGCTTCATTACATACAATTACATTTTTTCCTCTTGTTTCCTTCTGGTTTGTTTTCAAGGGGCCGGAAATTCTGCACAAGGCAAGTCTGGGCCTAATTACACAGAATCTTTGGTCACATTATAACAGGAAGACCCCCACGAAAGCGAAACAAAATACAACGGTGACCTAACAGCTTAGTGTCTAGACAACTTGCTGGTTAAAAGTATATATTATAATTACCAATATTGAAGAAGTAAAAAAAAGTGAAGTGAAAACTACTCATTGGATGTCATTCGGTGTATGCCAGACTGTATGAAACGCATTAGCAGCTGTCAGCTCTTTGGGTTGGGTCACATAAGGGCATGTGCCAAACAACTCAATGATAAATATTAATAAGACAGCGCAATGACTCTGGGGAACACATGCCATCATGACAACATCATTTTCCCCCTCTTTGACTATAATAACTTCAGTCTCATCCATCAGTAAAGGAAGGAAAAAAGCTTCGAGCTTATTGCAGCAGCATTATGACAAATGTTTAATGTAAGTGACAGTGTTGCTATTCAACATGGTGACTCCAGGTAAATCTTACCCGGCTATGACTGAATTACTCAAAGCAAACGGGAAAGGCAAAGGAAATATTTGCGCAATCCACAATGACTAATTTACAAACATAGTGGAACAAGTTGTCCCAGAATTTGTTGCCTGATAAGACACCCACGCAACACTGACTAATCATGGAGGGATACAAACTCCTACCCTTCCTCTTCCCCTTAAATCCATTCAGATGTCACGTGTGTGATTGACAAATACAGTTTCTTTGGTATACGCCTTGAAAAACTGTCAAATTAAGCGTGTGTTGCAAAGAAAATGGCCATAAAAGTTGTTCCTGGGAATCAAGGCCCAGTGTGAAAGGATAGTTCATGCAGAAATTAAATTCTGTCATTATTTACTCACCCTCATGTTGCTACAAACTGGCATAACGTTCTTTTTTTCTGTTGAACATTAAAGAAGATATCTACGGTTCATCCAGTAAAAGTCACTGAGGTACAAAACAACACTGGACCCTGACTTTGCTCATAAAACCCAGGTTTTAAATGTATGCAGGTCAATAAATTATGTGAACTATCCCTTTAATGATTAACTGTACCCACAGAGAGCCTTATTTAAATAATGTTTTAGCACCAGATTCACTCAAAATATTAAAATTATATAACATCATAATGGTTCAGCACTCGTCTGGATATACTGTATGCCTGATAATAATGCTACACAAATATGTATTTGAAATTAAACTCTGTTCATTGAATTTACTCCTGAGTCATAATTACTGTACCGAGAATAAGAGGAAGAAGGAAAGACAGACAGAAAAAGGGAGCAAAAGAGCACATTCCCTTCCCCCCTAAGCGGCAAAAATGTTTCTTTAAAGGCAGCAGGAGAGCTTGGTGAAGCAGAAATGGTTTCAAATCCATTTTCTCTTTAGGACCTAATGCTAATCACTTCCTTCTATACGGAAATGGACCGATACTATTTTTTTCCCTTCCAATTGTATTAAGAGACCAAACAAACACACACACACACACACACTGAAGATAAACTACACCAGAGATGTCTAATTACTCTTTAAATCGGAAAAGCCCATGAAAATAAGCCAACTCATTTCCAGCTCGGAAATCAGTCCAATAACATATCTAATCAGGCATGGCAGATCCAATGAACGCTGCTGGGGAAATGTTCCCTTTGAGCTATACTCTTGTGGACTTCATAAACAGTAGGAGGAGTTTATATCAGTGGTAACATTGCATAATGTTAAGTTTAAGCCATTCATATCACTGCCCTGCATCATATTTGCTGAATGTAACCCAATACTTTTTTTTGGTCTTATTCATTTTTGGGCACAATTCCAGTTTTGATCTAAAATGTAACACCATTTCACAAAATACGATGTGCATTTTGTAGCATTTTTGCTTTTGCCAGCTACTTGTAAGGTGTATTATTATTACTTGTATGAACGAGCCTGAATATGATGTTTTATGCCTAATCCTAATTTCAAGGTTAGAATTATGGCCATTAACTAGGGATGTAATGGTATCAAAATTTGACGGTACGGTAATACCTTGGTATGAGTGGCACGGTACGGTATTTATTGAATCATTTACATAAAAAAACAAAACTAATTAAGAGGCTCAAAAAAAGTGGCAGAAGTGTTTATTAAACAGTTTTCATGAACACTGAACATATCAATGGCACACATTAGCCATCTATCAGTAAACTTTGAAACAGGAACTTAAATTATAATAACAAAAAATTATTAAACCTTCCACACATACGATTTAAAACCCGCTTTAGATTGCTAGATGACGTCATATATCAATTTGCATGTTCATTACGTCAGTGCGTCATATTATCTTGCTTCTCTGTGGTCACATAATGTTATTCAATGCACCCTAATTCTCAAT
>JAUMHQ010000082.1:12822116-12833795 GCA_032361165.1 Enteromius paludinosus
CACGCTTGGGCTGATGGGAATTGTAGTTCCTGCTACCTCCCGTTCGCTCCATTCGCCTGAGCAAACTTTTCTCAGAAAACGCGACCAAAAATTTGATATTGCGGTACGACGGTATTTACAATACCGTTACATCCCTACCATTAACCAAAATGTGGGTGTTTCATTATACATTTTTGGGAAAACTGCTTTTTCATTTATACATTTTTTGCCATTAAAATAAGTATTTGAACAGATTTCTCAGGACAAAAACTATACATGTAAAGGCAAAATTGGGGTTTGTAGAAATTCATAATATGTGATGCTCAAAGCCACAGTCACTGAAGCAAGCATGTCAAAGCTAACACTAATAGACTATGTATTTATGTATACTGTGATTAGAGAGGACTAAGCATAAACAAAAGATTCAGAAATATAGTTAATGAACAGCAAATTAACAACAACGATTCGGTCCGAGTATTCTGCTCTGTGTGTAAATTCAGCTTGCGTCTGTCTAAATATAATATCTCTATTTGGTGATTCATCAGCCCTCTATGCTGAAGCTCTCCAAATGTATTTGGAAAGCTTTCGTCTGAAGGGAGGAAGGGTTGGCACACGGCAGCAGAAACGGAAAATGGCAGGATTTCACTCTTCATTAAGGGAGAGGAAAATGAGTTTGTCTTTCCTCGTCAGTCGAAATTGAGCAGCATGACACATTCACACTCAATATTAGCTTCTGAGACGTCCAACATTTTAATGATGGTTAGGGGAAAAAATAAAAAAATGGGGGAAATGACTTTAGGTGTTAGTGGTGTATTCAAAATATTCAAATATATTCAAATACTATCAATCAATTTTAAATATTTATTGAAGGGATGTTCTTGGTGTCCTTTGAGTTAATCTATAAAACGCTGTTATCATGGAAATTAATTTATTGACTTCATCCCTTTATTCTGTTAAAACTAAAACATGGCTTGCAAATATTTACATTGAACACACTTTGGAGAGTAAAGCCAAAAAAGTCAAAATACTAAAATAAACAAACAAAAAAACAATTTTTGTGGAAAAACCTGGCTTCAGTGTTAAACTTCATTCAGTTTACTATATAGACAAAAAAACGTAATATTACAGGTTCATCAAAAAGGCAAATTTAGAGTGAGAATTGGTACATGATGACTTTTTTTATGGGAAATAACAAAGTGAAAATAAAATAAACAGAAACTATCCGTAATGCCTTGCCTGCTTGACTTCCACTGCAAACATCAGCTTAACTTGTTTTAAACCCAGCCTACAATTTTCCTTTAAAAAGCAGTAATAATGGCAATTACAATCAAAACCAAATTCACAGATTGACATACATGCCACTCATGCATCATTACCTGAATGGGAGATTTGTACATGTGTAGACAGATGTGCCTTACTGCCCTTAACAGACAGGATTGAGCAAAACCTTTCAGCCCAAGCTTAAAGTTCCCCACCTAAAATGAGGTAATAAAAGCTCGAAATTAGGCAAATGCTCTTTACGCATTCCTACTACAATAGACGTAATTATGTGTGCATGCTCATTCTAAGCATGTCTTTGAAAATCCAATATTATTTTAAAGTATAATCATTTGTGTGCACTGGCAGTTTCAGAGAAAGACTCCAGCCGTGGATGAATCACATGCTTGAATAGGAGTCCCACTATTCCAATACTGAATCAAAGGGGAGCCTCAGAAATACTGTGCAGGAAAATACCGGTTTCTAACAAATGCCTCCACAAGTTCTGTAGATTGTTGATATCATAGAGTGCAATTTCCCTAAGAAATCGCCTGATGAGAAAAGCATAATAGCAGTAAACACATAAAGCCATGCAATTTGGAACTTTACATCAATGTGGCCCTTCGACGTGGACTTTACTGATAATTTTCCCTCAGTCCAGAAAGGACTGCCATCGCCGGCGTTTGATAATTGCTACCGCTGTTCAAGACCTTAATGAAGGTCTGGGTGTGCTGAAGGAGGGCATCTTGACAAGTGTTTAAGAGACTATTTCTGCAATGCATTTCACCCGCCAATCTCTCAAAGCAACGTCGTAATTACGGTCTCATTTGAGGGCAGTGCTAGACCTGCGTGGAGCCACACATCAGAATCCGCGCTAAGAACTTCCCACAGGTGAAAACGCTAGACAGCACTTTCATCAGGCATCAGGTAAAGGGAAACTGTCAACGCTTTCTGCTTTCAATTGAGTTATGTAGGCTGAAAAAGATCGTTTTGGCGTGCATGTCAGCAATTACGAAACACAAACATTGATGATTTATGCGCTGCCCTCAGAAATTAAGAAATTGCCTGTAATCAGCCACCGTCGTTTATTCAGCAGAGTTATGAAGATGTTGACAGATCTAGATGATCTCATCATTTTACCGAACAAAGTTTTTTGTTACTACGTGGGGGGGCTACTGATTTAAGTTTTATTTCCTAGAGCTGGGGTCATCCAAGCCATCAGTTCATGAGACTGCACGAGTATATCTTTTTAGTGTCCTCATATGGCTTCTGGTTCTGCACAATCAGCAGCTCATTCTGTAAGTATTTTTACCCACAATCTACATGTTTTCTAGCACTGTAATCAGTCTTGTGGAAGAAAAATATTCATTTGCACAAACACACAAAATTACAGATTTATCTTTTGTAAAATATACAACTATGAGAACATTATTATCTCCTTCTTCCCACTCCTTCAAACCATGCGATTACAATTAAGGAGAATTAAAGCTTTTAGGCTTCAAAATAACACAAATGTCTGGTGAAATGATCATAAAAGTCTCTCATGTGACTCCAGCATGTGTGTGTGTGTGTGTGTGTGTGTATACAGTATATACCCATGACATACATATATGTCATGGGTACAAATCCTGAAATCAATTAGATCAATTGTGAAGCAAATCATTCAGACTGTTTTTGAGATAAAAAATCCTTTGGACACGTCTCCATCAAATAATTCAGAATGATTTTTACACAAATCGCACATTGCTACAAATCTCTCATGAATTATTGTTATAGAGGACTTGGTATACAGTTTATGATTTGTTTGAATTACTTTTATGATAGTTTTGTGCCTTGAGAAAGAATGAAAGAAAGAAAGAAAGAAAGTAATGTGGGTTTGGATAGACATGAGGGTGACATTTTTTGGTGAACTGGGCCTTTAAGCTTCCCAGATGCTTCCACAGTGTGTCATCCCATGCCATGTTATTTGAAGTGACTGGGGCATCTATATGAATGCTGGCATGACTCTTAGAAGGACCACATGGTCTTTGATGGACCCTCCACGGGGACCAGGTAAAAAGCAGCCCCTCATATACTGTGAAAGGGGGCACTGGTAGGCAGCCTCTGCGATACCGCTGTAAATTACAGCACTGAGGAACCACCACACACACAAAAAAGCTCTGCCACCCCTCTGTTATCCATCTCACATTTTTGATTGCTCCATGCAGGAGGGATGGGGAGGAATAGAGGGAGGGGAGAGCAAAGGTGAGGGTTTAGATAGTTATTCTGTAAAGGACTGATGACACTTTCCAGAGGGGAGTAAAAGACAAGAAGCGATTATCACAATCGGCCCTCCTTTTCTCGGATAGACGGGATGATTGGGGGTCTTTAGCTCAGAGACCACCACTCAGTCTTTTCAGCAGAAGCTTTGTGAAGATGTTAAATGCTCTCAAAAGCTCCTACTGAGGCATTTTTCTGTCTTCTTCTCTCTTCGTCAATGGCATTTGGCTCTCGCTGAAGGATTTCTCTCTTAAAGGTCATGTGCCAATGAATTTTCTTCCTTATTCATATTTTAGGGGGAAGAGTTCTCAAAAACGAACACCCAGATATAAACAGCACTTTTTGATTGGCACAGACGATGTTTGGCATATAGCAAATGCAGTTGGCGTGCAAATCAAAAAGAGAGGATGCCAAGAGACCTGTAGAGTTTTCTTGTTTTGGGAAAGGTTTATACAGAACTCTGAAAAATGCTCTGGTTATACAAACTGTAGCGGTATAATGCCTTCATACAGCAGTGTAGAGAGAGAGTGAGACATTTGTATGATGCTAATTCAGTCTAAAGGGAGTCAATTAAATGGCTCAATTTCCGATTCCAATTTCCCTAATTCTACTTTGTTAAAAGGATAATTTACACAAAAATGAAAATTCTGCCATCATTCACTCACCCTCATGGTGTTCCAAACCAGAATGCCCGTTTTATTTCAGTGGAATGTTATTTTATATACCCACTGATTTTAATTGTATGGACAATGAGTCCCAAAAGTCAGAACCACACAGAAGAAGCAGGAAGCAGTATTTTCAAAGAGTAAAGCAAAGCAAAGCAAAGCAAAGCAAAGCAAAGCAAAGCAAAGCAAAACAAAACAAAAACCACAAAAACAGAGCAAAGCAAAACAAAGCAAAACAAAACAAAAACCACAAAAACAGAGCAAAGCAAAGCAAAACAAAACAAAAACCACAAAAACAGAGCAAAGCAAAACAAAGCAAAACAAAACAAAAAAGCAAAGCAAAGCAAAAAAAACCCCACAAAAACAGAGCAAAGCAAAACAAAAGCAAAAAACAAAAGCAAAATCAAAGCAAAAAACAAAACAAAACAAAAGCAAAGCAAAGCAAAGCAAAAAAAAAAAAAACTAACAAAAGCAAAGCAAAAAAACAAAAGCAAAAGCAAAAAAACAAAACAAAACAAAAGCAAAGCAAAAAAACAAAAACAAAAGCAAAGCAAAAAACAAAAGCAAAAAACAAAACAAAACAAAAGCAAAGCAAAAAAAACAAACAAAAGCAAAGCAAAGCAAACAAACAAAAGCAAAGCAAAAAAACAAAACAAAACAAAACAAAAGCAAAGCAAACAAAACAAAAGCAAAGCAAAAAAACAAAAACAAAAGCAAAGCAAAGCAAAAAACAAAAGCAAAAAACAAAACAAAACAAAAGCAAAGCAAAAAAACAAACAAAAGCAAAGCAAACAAACAAACAAAACAAAACAAAACAAAAGCAAAGCAAAGCAAAAAACAAAATTGCTTTTGCTTTTGTTTTGCTTTGCTCTTTTACAAGGAAAGAGTGTGGAAAGAGAGGGCTGAGCTCGAAGGACTCCTTAGTATTAGCAGAGATACTGCAGCTGCTGTTTGTACCAATCATATTTCATATCTTTATACAGATATCTTTTCATACCACTACTCATAAATATGATGAACTTCATGTACATGGTGCATTCAAAATTGACTCATATGCTCAAAATCTAAAAATTCTTGCGCATATAACCAAAAGAAAATAGGACATTAATAGTCTTGACACTGATTATGATACTATTGCATATTTTATTAGGGTGTTCATTCCATATCTGTGGAAGAATGCAGACTATCATTGGAAATGAAAATACTGTATCTTTTCCTCCTAATGGGGTGAAATCATTCCTTGATATTACTGCACAGGGTCAGTTCGTCTTTCTCTCCTCTGCCTCTCTGAGCACTTCAACCCCCTGAGGTACAAACATTTATAATTAAGGTCATGTCAGAATCGTTTCAGTCACATGACACTCATATATTCCTTTTTTAATTGTGTTTCTATGAAGCAAGAGCAGGAGGTCGGACCAAAGGACTTGCTGGTTTCAGACTCCTCTCTCTCCTGTTCTTTCCATCTCTCTAATTGTTTGTTCTATTTAAGCGGAGACTGAGAAAGCAAACAGCAGCTGCAGTATCTCTGCTAATACTAAGGAGTCCTTCGAGCTCAGCCCTCCCTTTCCACACTCTTTCCTTGTAAAAGCACACAGACACAGATCATATTGACTAAAGCCCTAATCGGACAGGACTAGTTTTCTAAACTACATGTGAGTTTCGATTCTTATCACTAGCTAAATGGCTAAATTAAGCTAAATGGCTAGTACAGAAAAAAGTAAAACATATAACCGAGTGCAGAAATGAACACGAGCAATCTTACCTGATACTGATACTACAATAGCCAGTCTTAAAGGAGTCATACAAAGCCGATTTTCCACTAGCTTATATGATTCTTTAGGGTCTTAATGGAAAGTTTGTAATATAGTTGGTTTTAAAATTTCTCAAAGATGGTGTAAAAAAACGCAAAATTTACCCTGTTAAAACAGCTCTTTAGAAATCACTCTGTTCAGTGTACTTCCCCTTTAAATCTTCACGAGCTCTGCTGACTCCGCCCCTTTTTTCCGAGGCACTCTCAGAGTATCTTTTTTTAGCCGTCTTCATAGTGAAACTTGCTAATTAGCACATTATTAGGAAAAGCAATTTGCAAAGATTCTTTAAAATACATTACATGAAATATTAATGAACTACTGCTATGTTCATTAATACATTCAACAACAAAAGAGTCTTGCTTGTCTCTGCATCTCAGAGTAATGACGGCTCACTCAGGGCGGGTCTGAGGTAAGATACCAGTTCAGTCTGTGTGACACGCTGCTGTCAATCAACTATTGTGGGAGTGGTCTCTGTTGTTGGTCTGACGCCACACCGACATGCATTTGAGAATGGCTTGATTTCAGGAGGGGCAACCTATTTTTATTAAATTAAAAGAAAACTACCTGTGGATCTTTATCATTGTAGGGTGGTTGTGTCTAATATTTATATTTATTTTATTTTTTTCTATATCAAAATATATCAAACGTGCATGCGGTAAAAGCATCTACGGCATAACCTACAAGGAAACGCGTTTTGAAAAATAATATCACCGGCAATCACCGACATCGCATTCAGACGGGATTACTTTTCTCAGAGGATCACTGAGTTTGCTGAGAAACAGTAAAAGGTAACAGGTAATTTGCTCTAGAATTATCTCAGAGGTTGTGAGAGAAAAACACAGACAAGGCATATTCGGACAGGATTGAAATCACCAAGTACTTCTGTGAAACAAAAATTTCTCTAACGACCCCCTGTAAAACTAGTCCTGTCCAAATAGGGCTAAAGACACCAATCAATGTCTACTACACTTTATCTTTACATGTAATCTTTAGCTCCAGATGCACAAACTCTTTTGAAGCTGTAATTATAACTGCTCTTCTTCAGTTTTTTCCTCTATTCCCCTGCTAATGGTGTGGAGTTATTAGTACCGAGGTTGGAAAAGAAGAAAAATCAGCAATGGCAGTATCGCACTACAGAGGAGGATTCCCAAACATCAAGATTTCAAAGCTCGACGAGCCCTTGCTGATAGAAAAGATACTCGGATACGACACCCCGCCTCGTCCCGCTCCTTGTCTGCTGATCAAATCAGCAATACTGTTCCTCCACCCCAGCTCTCTGAAATTGGAACGCACATGCGTCGCTTCGATGCAATTCTGAGTGATTTATTACCTCTTATAACTTTCATGTGAGACTTCATGAAAAGCTCAGCTGTCTTACATTTTTTATTGTCCTGACAGGATTTATCAGTGGAGGGAGACAGATCTGAGGCAGAGAAAAAGAGGGATCGATGGTGGCTGCATTTGAACCTTGTAACCTTGGTTACTGCACACATGTGTGAGGGCAAGCATACGCACATATGCCAACTGGGGCCTATGTATGCATGTGGATGTTTCCATGTGTGTTTATACTAAGGCACTTTAAGAAAGCTTTTGGTTCCTGGTTATATATAACCATATATGCTTCTAAATGCATAAGGATTTGACCAATAAATTGCAACTTTGTTGGCTTTTACACTACCAATGAAAGGAATTTTTGTCTTTTCAAAGACATTATTATTTCTCATTTAGCAAGGATGTATTAAATAGATATATTAAATTGACAGTATAAATGTCACAAAAAATATATTTCAAATAAATGTCTTTCTTTTTAATCAAATAATCTACTATTCATATAAAAATGCATCACAGTTTCAACAAAATATTAAGCAGCACAACCGTTTTAGGTATTTATGATAATATGAAATGGCATGTTAGAATGATTTCTGAAGGATCATCATGAGACACTGAAGACTGTAATGATGCTGAATATTCAGCTTTGCCACCACAGAAATAAATTACGTTATAAAACGCATTAGAATGATAAACATTTAATTTAAACTGTAATAATAATTCACAATATCACTGCATCTATTTTGCAGTATTTTTGATCAAATAAATGCAGTCTTAATGAGCATAAAAACATACATACATACGAATCCTAAAATGCTGAGCATTAGTGTATGCAAAAAATCTGGATGTTTAACTAATCTGTGCTCATAAAAGGGAAAGTTCCCTCAGTAATGAACATTTTGTCATCATATACTCATATACACATGCATATTACTTATTATTCATATGAAGTGTAAAATTGTATCGCTTAAAGAAGAGATTTTTATGGTTTTGGATCAAAAACCTGGCTTGAATGAAATAAAAGAGGAAATGTCAACAACGCTTCATTAAGCTGTGAAATGTGTCTTTTCAGCGAAAAATTTTGATTCAACGTCAATTAGATGGTTAGATGGATGTGTTTATTTTTTTGACAAACATGAAAATGTTGCTTGCAGCGAAGCACCAGAGCGTCGGAGAGAACAGATTTCTATTTTTAAGCCCAACGCATAATGAAGTTCATGCAGCAAAAAAACACTTCAGACACATTTTAACCTGATTTTGCTTTCCTGCAGAGGCTAGAAAGTTTTTTAAAGAATCACTACCATTAATACAAAATAGTGTTCCTGCTCAACCTAAACAAATTGATTTATTTTTGTATCCTGAAAGCTGGACAAGTGCAGATTTTGCTTCAGGAACATAAAAGTACAAAAGACGAACAACTTAATAACTATTTGTTCTCCATTAGTCTCTCATGGGCTGTTTCTGAGCAGGTGGTGTGAGAGGACCTTCAGTTCACCTTCATGAATCTCACTAAATTTAATCTTGAATCTCTGGCAAAGTACACATTGAGCGGCCTGGCCACCTTAAAATTACCCATTACCCATCTGTGCCACCCCACCAGTCTCTCCGGGGACCCTCCAGCAGCAGATGCAGTGTAAAACTTCATTGTAAAACTACAGAGAGGAAGCAAGAGAGACTTTGCCTGGAGCCTGTATTTCTAATTCAGAGACCACACTGAGGGAATCTGACTCCAGATCACCAGTCCTGCATCAAACCTCTCTCAGAACAGGGACTGTATCGGTGAACCTTGGCCTCCATTTGGTTTGTACAAAGACGAGTAGCTCTTGTTAGAGAATGATCTGCCCTGTGCTCTCGACCTCCTCATGAATCAACCAGACTGAATACCATCAGAATAGCTGCTTTCATTTACTTAGTGGTCCTGCTGAAAGTTTCAGATTTTCATTGAATGACAAAATTATTGAGTGGACAAAAAAGTGATAGATTTCTTTGCTTAGTAAAGACATAACCAACACTGCGATGCCAATTAATTAATGTTAATGTCATATAATTTGTCTCATGATTTCTGAAATTGTAGTGAAATCTAACTGCAAACCTATACTGTAACAATATGTTACATACATACAGAAAACCAAGGTCAACCATGACGTTAGTGCTCCTGGAAACTGCATTGGACCTTGCAGGGACAGAGGCTCAATGGAAATAAGTTGACCCCATTGGTCAAATTCGTTACACAGCTGATAATGGAAATGGAAGCACTAGTAAAGAATCTGATCCTCTTAGTTCGGAAGTTGCTGATATTTTAGGATTAAATCCGTGAAGATTTGAATCCCTTGAACTGTATAAAACACCAAAACAAACTGACACACACTCAAGTTTGAGTAGTTTCCTCAAGTAAAATACATAGAAATCTTAAAGGAACAGTTCACTGCCAAAAATAAATACCTAACTTACTTCAAATAGCAATAAAAAATAAAGAAAAGATAAGAGAAAAGCTCATAAAAAAACCCCCACATATAATAAGCACACTCGCACCCTAAAGAGAGCAGCCCAGAAAATGGAGCGTAGCTGGATGAAAAACAAAGCTAGAAGTGTTTTGTTTAGCTTTGTGGGAAAAGCATTAAAAATGGCTATATAATCGCTAAATAGAACAGATTACTTTCTGTCTCTATTAGAAGAAAACAAACATAATCCTCTGTATCTATTCAACACAGTGACTAAAACAACGAAAAATAAACTGACTTTCCACAATACCACAGCAGTAATAACTTTATGCAATCTTTTACTTCCAAGATAAATACTATTAGAGATCAAATAGAAACTGTGCCCAACCCTGCTCCTGGCGATCGACTGTCCTGCAGTTTAGCTCCAACTCCAAGCGATCCTAAAACATGTAATTAATTGCTTCAGGTGTGTTTGATTAGAGTTGGAGCTAAACTTTGCAGGACAGTCGATTGCCAGGAGCAGGGTTGGGCATCCCTGATCTAAACTATTAAAACAGCTGCTTCCAGAAGTCATAGATCCTCTTTTGTCTATTATTAACTCATCATTGTCATTAGGATACAGTATGTCCCCAAAGCCTTCAAACTGGCCGTTATTAAGCCTTTCGTTAAAAAAAAAATGCAACTTGACCCCAAATAACTAGTTAATTACAGACCTACCTCAAATCTCCCATTTCTTTCAAAGATACTAGAAAAGGTAGTATCATCACAATTGTATTCCTTCTTAGAGAAAAATGGTATCTGTGAGGATTTCCAGTCAGGATTTAGACCATATCACAGTACTGAGACTGCTCTAATTAGAGTTACAAATGACCTGCTTTTATCATCCGATCATGGTTTTATCTCACTATTAGTGCTATTGGATCTCAGCGCTGCGTTAGACACTATTGACCACAACATTCTCTTGAATAGACTAGAAAACTGGCATTAGTGGAAGTGCCTTAGCACGGTTCCAATCATACTTATCTGACCGCCTATCTGATCAGTTTGTAGCTGTGAATGAGGACGTATCATATCGATCACAAGTGCAGTATGGAGTACCTCAAGGCTCAGTACTGGGGCCATTACTTTTTACGCTTTACATGTTACCCATGGGAGATATTATCAGGAGACATGGTGTTAGCTTTCACTGCTATTCTGATGATTCTCAGCTCTATATTTCTTCTCAGCCAGGTGAAACACACCAAATTGAAAAACTGAATGCATAGCTGATATAAAAAATTGGATGAAAAGTAACTTTTTACTGTTAAATTCTGACAAAACAGAGGTGTTAATTATCGGACCTACAAACCCACATGTAATAATCTAGAACACTGTCTAACACTTGATGGCTGCTCTGTGAGTTCTTCTTCATCAGTTAGGAACCTAGGAGTGCTGTTTGATAGCAATCTTTCTTTTAAAAGCTATGTTTCTAGCATCTGTAAAACTGTGTTTTTCCATCTCAAGAACATATCTAAATTGCGACATATGCTCTCAACCTCAAATGCAGAAATGTTCATACATGCGTTTATGACCTTGAGGCTAGATCATTGTAATGCTTTATTGGTTCAAAATGCAGCCGCTAGAGTCCTTACTAGAACCAGGAAGTATGAGCATATTAGCCCGGTTCTGTCAACACTGCACTGGCTCCTATACAATGTTTGATAGGATTTTAAAATCTTGTTAATTACTTATAAAGCCCTGAATGGTTGAGCTCCTCAGTGTCCCATGTCCGCTGTGTTCTCAAAACTCAATTATTAAACTGGCCATTTAATAATACCTAGAATATTAAAATCTACTGCTATTTCCTATTTAGCTCCCAAATTCTGGAACAATCTACCTAATACTGTTCGGGAGGCAGGCACACTCTGTCAGTTTAAATCTAGATTAAAGACACATCTC
>JAUMHQ010000082.1:12850007-12861309 GCA_032361165.1 Enteromius paludinosus
TGGCAGAGGATCCCCAAATCCAGGTGTGAAAAACTTGTTGCATCTTTCCCAAAAAGACTCACGGCTGTATTCGATCAGAAGGGTGCTTCTACTAAATACTGAGCAAAGGGTATGAATACTTAGGACCGTGTAATATTTCAGTTTTTCTTTTTTAATAAATCTGCAAAAATGTCAACAATTCTGTGTTTTTCTGTCAATATGGGGTCTTGTTGTGTACATTAATGAGGAAAAAATTAACTTAAATGGCTGCAACATAACAAAGAGTAAAAAATTTAAGGGGGTCTGAATATTTTCCGTACCCACTGAATATGCACTATACACACACACAAAAACAAACATTAAATTATCAGCCCCAAATATTTTCTCAACAAGCACTGCTCAGGGACCAAGTTGTCTGCATATTGTAATCTATATGTATGTGTCCACATTTTGACATTTCACATTTCTTATATCTAGGAGTCTCAACCTTTGTGTCATTAATAACATGTACCACATGCTTCAGTGGTTCTTCTTCCTCTGTCCTTGAAACACAAACATGCATACATACACAAACACTTTGCAGCTTCCTCTCTCTCTCTCTCTTATTTTTGAAGGAATATCGTGCTGGAACAGGCCTCTCTGTGACCTTGGTATTCACAGCCCACAATGTGCCACACAACAAGATTCGGAGAAGAGCAAAGCAAAATGGCACAGCTAAGATTAGCCTTGTAGGACAGAACATGAAAACTAAAGTGGAAATGTAAGTAGGGAGCTCTCGATTTCGCATGTCAAGGGTATTTTAGTCAGCAGTGGGTGGAAGTTGGTGAAAACAGTAAAAAAAATAATGAGATCATCATGAGATCACAAAAAAAAAATAAAAATCAAAAGATGTTCAGCTTCAATAAAGACGGTTTTGCTTAGAAATCACATTTTAATGAGCAGTGATGGCCAATCGAAGGAAAAAAATCAGTACTCTGAACTTTCTAAGCCCTGTGCTGCTATTTACGCTAGTGATCAAAATCCAAGCAAAAGATCTGCTTGTTGTCTTTTTGGGCAGCTTATAGAATCAAATAAACCCTGAAGTGACCCTTAGTGTGTATTTAACAAACAAAACAGCCCTTTAGGGAGTGGGATGTTTTTCCCTCGTTAATAGACAGACATTGTCATGATGCATTTCTTTGTGAATGCTTTTGTTTGTACGGATAGTTGAGAAATGGTTTGAATTGACTGTCCCTGAGTGTAAGAAGAAAATTACCCTCAAATTGATTTTTAAAGAAAACTGTACTTTAATGAAATGGCTAGCACTGCTATTAACAATAACATTGCAATCTCTATACGTGTCACTATAATTCAATGGGATAGTATCTCTAACTTCAAAATACATAGAACTGCGAATTCAATTTAACTGCAGAATATCTCTTAAAGGTACAGTGCATCCAAAAACATGTTTTATCATTTACTCATCCTCCCGTCATTTCTTTATTCTGTAGAAAACTAAAGATATTGTATAAAAAAGGTTTGATCTTTATCCATACAGATGAAATCAGTTGCTTTTATGTTGCGCAGAAAGACGAGAGAAGTCATTGGAGTAATTGATGACAATTTTTATTTTTGGGTGATCGACCCCTATTGAAAGTGACTGTAACCAACCAAATTTAATCTGTTCCTCAAACTAATATATTCTATGACTTCAGAAGACAAAAAAAGTATTGCATATAATTGTACATAATCTACTTTCTAATGATGTCAAACATTTTGTGTGTCAGTCAAAATGAGCTGCTAATGTGCAAACTCATGTAAGACATTTCAAATCAGACTGGATTTAATGCGATTCTCAGCTGAGGACTCTAATAAACAACATGTGTTTGAATGACAGGAACTTATGGAGGAATAATAGGAGAGTATATTTCTTTTACTCATTTTCTTCAACAAGACTTAATCACATCTTCCCAAACAGGGCTCAGGAAGTGTCTCTTCTGGGATTGCCTTGGAAGGAAATTAAAAAATGAAATTAATCTGACCTTCTGGAGAAGAGGAAGGGTTGCTCGAAGCGCCGCAAAATAATGATACCAATCTGCACCTTTTCCCACCGATACCCCCAGAGAGGGGACCACTGAGCGCATTTCCCTCCCTAGAGCACATTCTCGCTTTCTCTCTCTCTAGCTTACTCTCTCAATCTCTCTCTCTCTCTCGCTCTCTCTCTCTCACACACACACACAATCTCACAGTAATCTTTATAACACGATCTCCTCACCACTGCCTCCTAGATATACAGTACTAGTGCAAATGCTAAATATTCCACTTGTTCACTGATACAAGCTACCTCACCACATTTGTGGGGCACAACGCAGCTCTTTAAGACTTTTATTGACTAGTCCGGTATTTACAATATATTTTAAGTTACAATGGTTAAGAATATAAAAATTTGTGCTGGGCAATTATTAATCACAATTAATCACATGCATATGTAGAGCTAGGTATATATATAAATTATGTTTATATGTTAAATATATTTATAATATAAGTTATATTAATATAAAAATGTAAATATTTTCAACAAATATACTGTATTTGTGTCTTTATACATTTGTGTACATGCACAATAAATAATAGTTGCCCAGCACTAATAAAAATATATTATATTATACATTACTATTTTTTTTATTAATTGTAATTTTTATTATATACTAAAATACATTTTTATACTTGTGCATTTTTATAAATATTTATAGTCTATATTAATCATAATGCTATTCTTTAATTTTTTAATTGATTAAGATATGACATGCTCATTTTGCAGAATATGAACTCTAAAATAGCATGTTTTCGAAGCAAAAAAAATAAATAAAAAATCACAAAAACAAAACAAACATGACAAATGTAACCACCAAATAATCAATAAAACACTTCTATTTTTTTCTTAAAATACATTAAAACGTCACAACGCTTTACTATCAAACCGCCATCATTAAAAAATATGAATGTATAAAGACTCCCAAAGACATTCAATGCACTTTGAAAGGACAGAACGTTTTTGTTACTGATCACTTTTGCTCTTTTTTTTTTTTGATGAATGAGCTTTGCTGGAATGCTATTAAATTGGCTGTCTAACTTTCTCGATGGCAGCCAATTTAAAACCTGTATAACAACCTCTGAGATTTGACCCCGTCAAGACACGTATGCAATAATTCATAATCTGTGCAATAACCTCTACGATTCTGACCTCTTCATGAATTAAAATGAGACTGATGTTTTGGGGAACTCAGGGAGATACTTGAATCACAAAAGCTAGAAGTAAGGAAAATTAGATAGCACTCGTTAAACTTGGCTCAGTCACTCTTTCTTTTCTTGCCTGCCTGATTCATTAACATTGAGAACATCTATTTTTATCACAACATTGTAGATGGCTTTTATCTCCCTCAAAGAGGACTATTTGATGTAGCCATGGATACCGGTGTAAAAAGCAATGTGAAAAATAATTATGACTAGAATCATTAGAACTCAGCAGTCCTAATTAGTTCTCAATGCCCATAAACAATTGCACAAGCGCTTTGTGAGCCATCTGTTGTGCTTGTTTGGTATCTATGGGTGGGTTAATTTTGTATTGATGATTTCATTTTGATTTGGGTTCTGGTATTGTCACACTTGGCAAAATAACAAGTCTGATCTCACTCAGGGGAGAAGAGAAAACGTTCCACATCAGCAGATACTGTAGATGTCCCACAGACAGAAAAACTTACACCATGTTTAGTCATGTCCACGTGTATGAGGTCACTGTTCCCTAACGGGTGCACGGCAACAAAATACATACTTTCCATATCATACACATCCAGCCAAATCCTAATGAAAACGCCTAAAATACTTCATGCTTACAATAAAAGAAAAAAGTTACCTAAAGGCCCGTTCACACCGGGCAAGATAACCATAAAGATATAGTTCCAAACATCATTTTCAAGTCCACAACTCTAACGATAAAGGCACAGAGAAATGGTATCGTTGGAATCTTTTTCAGATTAGTTTTTCCCAGCTGATGAACGATACAAACAATGACAACCAATCAGAATCCATCCAGCCATTTCAAAACAAAAACACACTTGTGTAAACATGGCCTCAGCTTGAACTTATGTGTAAAAGCCAAGGGTTAAACAGGTGACTTTACACTTTTTCATCATTAAGATTATACTATGCATTGACAGATCTGAAATATAAAATCCATATACTGCGGCAAACACTGCTCGCAATAGCATGAAACAGCATCACATGAAAGCCAATCAGTGATTTCCGCCCGGCGGAGAGTTATGTGAAGTAGAAAACACTGGCAGTTACTGTCCGGTTCACTGTAACTGATAAGGCATTCGTGGTCCAGCCATCCCTCTGGTATTCATGGGAGCCAGAATCTAATTATTTTCCCTGCATGGTCCAATGAGCCCTAAAGGTTAATTATTGTCTGTCTGCATGATACCCGACTGCCAGTGCACAATAAAAGCTGTTAGTAGCACCTAATGTCAGACTGTGTGTATCCAAGTGGCTGACAAGAGTTACCAGGTGCACTCATGAGGGCGATTCTATAGGAAACCTTGTTTCTGGCTTCATTTACTACGGAGAGTAGCATGTGTGCTTTGTATTCCAGAGATAAAAATACTTTGCAGAATATATAATTTTCAGGGTAATTGACAACATGTAACAGATGCTCAGCAGAACTAATTGAAGTTGCATTGAACCTGGAACAAAGCTACAAATTTTCCTTTTCCGTCTGACAACAGAGATAATGCTAACATTCAGCCTAGCTTTACTTTGTCAGGCACGGCAGCTCCTCTTTAGTCCCCTAAACATACTGTCCTTCATTGCGCTGTTGAAAATTCTGGCTGATTCAGACAGCATCTGTTTGCTGTAAATTCCCACGGACGTCATTGTTTAATTTAGTTTGTATATCAGAAAGAAGGGGAAAAAAAATGTCTGTGACAGCTGGGGCCTTCACCAAATAATGCCTCTCTTTCTCTCCTTTTCAATCATCTTTTAAGGAATGCTCAGCCAGTAAACATGGAGGTCAAGAGTTTTGAATCCTGTTGAACTTGAGTGAGGTTTGTGCACACGCAGATATGCAAGGCAAAGCATTGAACAGAGAAGGAATCTGTTATGATTATGTTTCATTCATTTAAATGAGCATTTACACCCAACGTCCATCCATCCATGTAGAAATATATACATTCATTTTCCATCTACTGTATGTACATTTATTTGCTAAACATCCATCCATGTATGAATATATATTTATTTTCCATCCATCCATGAATATATACATCTTTATCTATCCATCTATCTATCTTTCCATCTGTCCATACACTGATGTCTTTTCAAACCTTATAAGTTTAACAATGGTCTAGACACACTTTGCCTTTCTAGTTCTAGTCTTTGAATTGCAGTTCTGCAATAACTTTTTCATTTACAGAGTGAGGGGATATGCCTAACAACACATTCTACGTTCCCCAGTATAATAAAAAAAAGGTTAATAAAACATCTTCATAAAAGGGTAGTAATCCATTAATTAAAATCTCTCAAGGCAGAGTGAAAGTGAAGAAGGCCTAATTATTTGAAATGAAAAACATTAGAAGTCTACAGAGATCTTCCCGTGCATAGCTGCACATGTTTGTGTGCATGTACCTTGCGTGAGCAGCTGCAGAGTGCGGACCTCTTCCCTGACGCGGAGCTGGAGGACCTGCTGTAGGATGTACTGTCTCTGACTCTCCTGCATGATGCCCATACGCTCCAACTTCCTGTCAGT
The DNA here is from genome assembly GCA_032361165.1 of Enteromius paludinosus. NCBI lineage: Eukaryota > Metazoa > Chordata > Actinopteri > Cypriniformes > Cyprinidae > Enteromius > Enteromius paludinosus. The sequence goes on from JAUMHQ010000082.1 coordinate 12,855,769, forward strand.
GAGCCTCATCAGAGCTCGACCTGCACAAACACATGAACATGAGACCAGGCTCATGGAAAAAAACAAAAACAAATAGCATATTTCTAACACATATATAGTAAGTAATAACTGTACTTGCCATTTTTAAGGAGCTATAATAATGCCCTTGCGGAAAAACAGATTGAGTATTGTAATAACCTACATTACAAGAACCTATCGAGAATACATTGTAATTAGTGAAACGAAATAGACTAGAATTTTTTTCCTCCAGCTAGAAATACGATCAAGGTCAGATGAAGTTCACTGTCAATTTTAATCAGCGCCTCACAAAAATTCTCCTCATACTGTATCTGTGCTGAGAAAAGTCATAATAGTGCCTGTCAGTGCCCCAGTTAACAGCTGCCATTTGTGCACAATAAAGTTAAAGCCATTGTACCATCTCACACAACGCCTTGAGGTAGCGAAGCAGAAAGGCTACTAATGCATTTACACTGCGATGAAAATTGTTAATTCGGTTGTTTTTCATGAAAGAGACCAAACACGGTATCATTATCTACGGAAAGGACGGTATTCAGATGGAGCATAGTACAATTTTCAGTGATTATGTTGCATTAGGAGTGTGGATGCTCTGCTCCTGTCACTCGCTCTCTCTCTCTTAATGGTCATGTGTTTAAATCGCAGCATGTCTCCGGTGAAAAGGAAAGCTATGTAGAACAGAAAAAAAATAATTCACTGAAAGCTAGCCAAACAAACAATTTAGCTGACCCTTGCCCACTGGAGAGCATTTCATGTGGTAATGCAAAAAACGGAAATTAAAAGGACAAAGGGGAACACAAAGAAAAATTAACTACCACTGTTTATCAGTAAAAGGCAGGGCGGTCTGTAAAAAGTCAGTATAATAAAAATAATTAAAAGGGAAAGCAACATCTGTTAGGAAATTAGAAATAAAATAATACATGTAGTAAGCTTTAAGTTTAAAATATGCAATAAAAATGTGAAAGCACAACACGCTTCAAGGCACATGCTTTTTTTCACTGGTCCACTGGTTCAGATTTCTACTGTCCATGCCAATATTTTTTGGCTTCAACACAGTTGAAGTGTAATAAAAAAAGTAATATCTGTATTTTATTTGTATAAAAACATACATTTTAAAACACCGTTCAATTAATTGTGTAGTAAGAATTATTTTCACAATTATCTAATTTATTTAGTTTCTATAAATATGTGCGTTTAACATGCGCTTGCTGAAAAATTACAGATGGTGTATTTGCTTTTAAATATTTAAACCATTCTAACTGATGTTGATCACAAATCACTCAGCAAAACCGCCTCTCTATATCATAATAATAATAATTATGTAACATTTAAATCAGTATAATTAGCAAGAACAATATTCAACATTACAAAAAGCCAGATGTTTAAATCTGCAAGGCATAAAGCAAATATACATGATCATTAAACGTCTCACCACAGTAACTGACTCCAAATTTACACTGGTCCTGGGCCATCATGCCCTCCGTATTGTTCAGTTCTGCGCTAGATACATTCTCTGAACATCTTATTATATTGTTTCTCTGTTAAATTGAAGTGATTTGGCGTTCATATATACACTGCTCAAAAAAAATAAAAGGAACTCTAAAATAACACATCCTAGATCTGAATGAATGAAGTATTCTTATTAAATACTTTGTTCTTTACATACTGTAGTTGAATGTGCCGACAATAAAAATCACACAAACATTTTCAATTGAAATGAAATGTATTGTACTTCAGGCTGATGTCCTTAAAACAAACAGAGGCTCAGTAGTGTGTGTGGCCTCCACGTGCCTGCATGACCTCCCTACAATAGACCTGGGCATGTTCCTGATGAGGTGGAGGATGGTCTCCTGAGGGATCTCCTCCCAGACCTGGACTAAAGCATCCGGCAACTCCTGGACAGTCTGTGGTGCAACATGGCGTTGGTGGATGGAGCTAAACATGTCCCAGATGTGCTCAATTGGATTCAGGTCTGGGGAACGGGTGGGCCAGTCCATAGCATCAATGCCTTTATCTCGCAGGGACTGCTGACACACTCCAGCCACACGAGGTCTAGCATTGTCTTGCGTTAGGAGGAACCCAAGGCCAACTCAACTGACATAGGGTCTCACAAGGGGTCTGAGGATCTCATCTCTGTACCTAATGGCAGTCAGGCTACCTCCGACGAGCACATGGAGGACTGTGCGGCCCTCCACGACATGCCACCCCACACCAGGATGTTGCAGGCAGCAGAATGTTCTCCACGCGTCTCCAGACTCTGTCACATCGGTAACATGTGCTCAGGGTGAACCTGCTTTCATCTGTGAAGAGCACAGGGCACCAGTGGTGAATTTGCCAATCTTGGTGTTCTCTGGCAAATGCCAAACGTCCTGCACAGTGTTGGGCTGTAAGCACAACCCCCACCTGTGGACGTCGGGCCCTCATACCACCCTCATGGAGTCTGTTTCTGACCGTTTGAGCAGACAAATGCACATTTGTGGCCTGCTGGAGGTTACTTTGCAGGGCTCTGGCAGTGTTCATCCTCGCACAAAGGTGGAGGTAGCGGTTCTGCTGCTGTGTTGTTGCCCTCTTACGGCCTCCTCCACGTCTCCTGATGCACTGGCCTGTCTCCTGGTAGTGCCTCCATGCTCTGGACACTACGCTGACAGACACAGTAAACCTTCTTGCCACAGCTCGCATTGATGTGCCATCCTGGATGAGCTGCACTACCTAAACCACTTGTGTTGGTTGTAGAGTGAAAGCACCGCCAACATTCAAAACTGACCAAAACATCAACCAGAAAGCATAGGTACTGAGAAATGGTCTGTGGTCACCACCTGCAGAAGCACTCCTTTATTGGGGGTGTCTTGCTAATTGCCTATAATTTCCACCGGTTGTCTATTCCATTTGCACAACAGCAGGTGAAATTAATTGTCAATCAGTGTTGCTTCCTAAGTAGGCAGCTTGATTTGAAGTGTGATTGACTTGGAGTTAGATTGTGTTGTTTAACTGTTCCCTTTATTTATTTTTTAAACAGTGGGGCGTGAGTCTGATACTAATGCAGAACGAAATTCTTTCAGATGTACGTGGCAATTTCTTTAGAAAGAAAGAAAATCATTTTATAGAAAATAATTATGGAAAAATCCTTTTTTATGCATCTGATCAACTCAAACTGTATCAAATTTTGATGCCATCTATAAATAGAATATTGAGGCGCTATGAGCACAGATGGGGCCTCTTTAGTCACGGAACATTAGAAGTAGAAAATTGGAGTATGTGTGAGGCGTGTAGGTTGAGGTGATCGGGGTAAGGTATTTCAGTACGTTGGTAGAGTGCCAAACTACCCCTTCATTTGGCAGCATTTGGCTGAAACGCCTCAATGAGGAACAGAAACTCAGCGTGCCTTCTCTCTGAATCACTGCCATAAGTGTTTCACTGAGAAGATGAGTCAAAGCCTGGTTAAAGAACAAAAGAGAAGAGAGTGTGAAAACAGGAAAGAAAGAAAATAAGAGCAGAATACATATACAGATGGGAAAAGAGTTAGACATGCGAGTGCATGAGAAGAAATGGGAAAGGTGCAATTCTAAACAAATAACTGTCCAACAAAAACATTTGAGATGTTTCTTAGATGTTACTTAGCAGGAAGAACGGGTCACTGGGTAACAGCTGTCTCAGCAAGATAAGGATGCAAAAGAATTTAGTCAGAAAGCATAAATTATTGTCTGCTTTTAGAGATATGTGTTAGCCATCTATTGTGCAAATGACAATACACAGAGCGTCACTCAAAGGGTTAGTTCACCCCAAAATGATAATTCTGTCATTAATCATTCACCCTCATGTCATTCAAAACCCATAAGACCTTCATTCATCTTCGGAACAAAAATTAATATATTTTTGATGACATCAGAGAGCTATCTGGGGTCTATTCCAGAAAGCTTGGTTAACTTACCATTTGGTAAAACATTACCTTTGGGTTGATTGACCCCAAACCCGCGTACCGTGAGTATGTCGGTTCCAAAACACCAGATAAGAGTTAGTTTAATCAACCTCCTACTGGTTACACAGAGTTAATGCGCGTACATAAAGACATGTTTAATGGATCACCGATTTCACGAGTCAAAATGGAAAATGACAGTGAAAAAAAGGGAGCGGCATATTTCACAGAGGAGGAGCTAGAAGTTTTAATGCATGCGTATGAAGAATTGAAGCCAATAATAATAAATAAAAAGCAATACAACTAAAAAATTAAGTAAATAACGTTATGTGTGCTTATTTTCAAGTTAGTTTGGGTGGGTTTGGTTCATTTGCAACCCTGTTATAAAAAACAAATCTGTAACCGTCATGGAGAAAGATGTGTAGGAGAGGAACTTCTTGATATTGCTGTGCCATTACAATTATGTTAATGATTGACCAATAAATGTCGGAAGTGAGTTGGAATTTTCTGATTGGCAGTTTAGCGTTCATGCATATATGTATACTCTTGCGGTCATGTATTGTTAGAGACGTGTGAGCTAGAACATTGGTTTAATTAACTGAAGAAGCAAAAGAGTACTAGTAACCCATTGGCAAATATGTATGAAAATGCGTGCTATTAGTCTCCCCAGGCTTTTAAGATTAACGGTAATAAGTTTACAATACTATAAATTCATAATTGAAATATCTTCTTCACATTACATATTTACAGTAATCTTTAAAAAAACGAAACGTAACGGGGTGGGGGCAAGAGGGGGTCTCGCCCAGGGAGTAATTCCAAGTAAAACCGCTACTGCACATGCCCACATTGTACAAAAAATGCCATGACACAAAAAACTGATGCAATTTTTTTTTTCTCTGTGCTAAGCGCAGATCCGAGCTACCGAGCAGGTTATCTTCAGAGAATAAGTTCCTATGGTTACATACATACCCAGAAAGTTACCTCCGTTTTTGGAACCGAAAGTTGAGGTTATCCACTAACTTTCCCCTAAACTTACCCAGGTCACATAACCTGCTTTCTGGAATAGACCCCTGAGCCACCAAAGACAGCAACACAACTGAAATGTTCCCAGGTCTAGAAATGGCGGAAGACATAAGTCAGGGGAAAAGAATGGGTGAGTAAATTATGTTGTTTTTGTTTTCTTTGCGGAGAAAAATGGATTCTCATAGCATCGCAAAACTGAACTTGAGCCACCGACGTCACATGGACTGTTTTACTGATATATTTACTATCAGGGCTCTCAAGTCTCTCGCATTCACCGTGAGACACACGCATTTCAGCCAGTTCACACGCTCTCACGCCACACCTTGTATTTCTCACACTGAAAAGTAAGAGATAATTATAACTTGTATATACAATTAATAGAAGAGGCGCAAGCATACGATGTGCCAGCTTGCCAGCACGTTCGTTACTCTGCAACATGGCTGGAATTTGAAAGAGCAATAATGACGAATGCGGAAGGTAATCCATTCATTATTTATTTATGTGTATAACTTCATTTTATGATTCCTGGACAAAATCAGTTGCCTGTGATCGAAGATAGTGTGAGCTGCTGCTGGAAAATATTGCCAAAT
>JAUMHQ010000082.1:12871029-12888984 GCA_032361165.1 Enteromius paludinosus
TTGAACTACTTCAGTTGTGTTTAATGAATCTAAAATATATGAAAGTGTACTGTAATAAAAACATAAAAACAAGTTTTACATAATAACATTTTTGAAATTCAATTAAAACAAAATTATCTGCAAATAACTAATTTTTTTTTGCAAATAAACTTACATCCAGTATATAAAGTACTCTGCTGTCACAAATACAGCAACAATAGGGTGTTTTATGGGATGTATTCAGTCTTTTTATCTTATTATAATTATAATATAATTATATTATTATATTATATTTTCCACTATAAATCACAATTTATGTTTTTAATTATATTCAGCAAGGATACCTTAAGTTGATCAAAACTGACAGCAAGACATTTATTTTCATGAAGAAAAAACAACAAATAAAAAGAGATATGTATTTCAAAGAATCTGGGAAAACTATTAATCAACACAACTGTTTTCAAAATTGATAACTGTTTCTTGGGTGCCAAATCAGCAAAATAAAATAGTTTCTATTATTCTATGACACTAAAGACTGGACTGATAGCTGCTGAAAATTCAGGAATACGGTAAATCACACTTAAATATATTAAAATTGAAAATGAATTTCAAATTGCAGTAATATTCCACAACATTACACTATATTATGTTACTGTAGTAAGTGCAGTGAATAAAATGCTTTTTTTAAAAAAAAAATTAATCCTACAGACCATAAATGTAAATTAAGTGATAGCATAATTAGAGTCATTAGTGTTTGAGGTCATGGTAATCTTTTCTCACCCTGGAGAGCTCAGATTCTGAGACGGAGCGCTGAGGTGGAGATCGTCGCTGGAAACCAGGACTCTGGTCGTGAAAGCCTGGGCTGTCATCATCCAGTCCATGATCAACAGACACTTCCTCCAGGTGTGAGGTCACATCCTCTGAGCACATCTGATGGTCAATCCCATTCTGGGTCAGATTGCAGTGAACAGCTGTGGAAATCAACAAGTCCAGCACTGGTTAGTGACCAATAATGGCCATAAGGTGGAGCCATTGTGTGCCGATGTGAGACTAGATATAACCGCTGACTCTTTCCAGACTACATTCTGTAACAAAAAGACATGAGATGACACACCAGGTTTAACACATAATACTGTTAAAAAGTGATTTACAGTAATTCAGCCTTACATCTGGTATCTTTAGAGCTGAAATGTGCAACGTTTACAGCAAGTAAGCATTTTAACAAGAGTAATTAAAAAAACTATACATAGTAATTTAGCGGAAGGACAATATATCTGCCTTTCTGGGCAAAAGCAGATGGGAGAAGTGTTCAGAAAATGTTGCTTTAAAGACCACTTCATATATATACACACATGCTTTTTAATAAATACATTTCACATTGTCCTCTAGATGGCATGAGATGACAAAATTACACATCTACCGAGCCCTGACAGACTCCACAGAATTTCTATAATAATGTCTGATTGAGATCAGATAGGTCTTGTGCACTTTTTAGGACAAATGATAATGTTAATGGACAGAAAATATCTATATATATATATATATATATAAAACGGGGTTTTATATCCCTCAGAGAGATCAGAATAATTTGGTTAATGCTTACAAACCATTTTGTGATAATTTAAGGTATAGTGATTTTAATAAAGAAAGAAAATACTAACAATTCTTTTAAAATTCAATTTTAAAAGCTTATGCTTACAAAGCACATTAATGAACTGCAGAGCGTTAAAGAGTAAAACACTTGAACAAATCCGTCTGTCCTGTTATCTGAAGTGAATTGAGGCCAAGCAGACGAGAGCCAGACGAAGCTTGTTCTGGCAGAAATTACACAAAGCTGAAGACTGAATTAAAAGCCCAAAATAAAACCCGAGTGCTGCCTCATAGCAAAAAAACATAGGGTGGTTAATGACTAACCACAGATCTCTAAGACAACCATATGCGATTACGTTTAGAGTACATGTGACTAGAAAATCATCACTGAAGCATCATATATGCCAACTGTTTAATAGCTAATACTTCAATAATTTCCATACCATCTGTTTGCAAACAATAAACAAGCAACTTACAGCAGAGCATTTAACAACCACAGGGGGAAATGGTTTTATTCAAGGGTTAGCTGGACCAAAAATGTTCATTCTGTTATTGTTTTTGCCCCCTCGTGTCTTTAAAATCTTTATTCAAAAATCTATATATTTACTCTATATTCATACTTTCCTTCTGGGGAACAAAGGAGATGTTCAGCAGAATGTCCAAGCCGCTCTTTTCCATGCAAGTAAATGATGCCAATCCTAAATTCTGTGATCAATTAATACAGTGCATAATTTATAGGACTACTTTTATGATGCTTTATTTGTTATTTTTAGCTTGGCAGTCGCTTGTCCCCATCCACTTTCATTTGGACAAGTGCACAAGAGCAGCTTGGACATTCTGTGAAATCTCTTTTGGAGAAGAAAAAAAAGGTTTGAGATGACATCATTTTTGGGTGAACTACCTCTTTAATTCTACTGGAATCATAAGCTCAACAAGCTCTCAATGCTAACACCAGCCTGTGGCATTGCATAACCGGTCATCAAATGAATCTAAGCCATGATGACATCTGCTGAATACCATTAGCGAGAGAACGACTGATAACTTGAGCAGAACAAATTGCTCTGCTATTATTTACTGAGCCCCTGTTGCTGTGAATGCTGGGAATAGTCATCCTGTCTGATGTGTCTGTTCCAAAAAAGGCAGAGCCAGTGCATCTACAAGAAAGAAGCAGCCTTGAAACAAAAGCAACTTAGCATGCAAAGCACGAAGCGCTTCCTTCTCAAATTCCCTCCCTTTCTCTTTTCGCCATGCTTCGCTCTCCATCTTTCTTAGGTTCCACAAAATTGAAACCGTTCTGTCAGGCTGTTTAATGGCCAGGCACTCCACAGGATATATAAATTATACATTTAAATCATCTCGAAGACAGAGCACTGCCCTTGATTTGTGTGTTTGGAGGGGTGTACATGTGCTGGAGGGTGATGTTGGGCCTTGGGGTGGGTAGGATGCTTTTTCTGCCTTAGCCTCTAAATATAGATCAGAACGTTCTTCCTCTCTTCTGTACGACATGCGCATTGAGAGAAGGAAGGAAGGAAGCGAGAGAAAGAGATGTTTCACTGTTTAATCCAGGCCTGCTTTCCTCCTCCTCATTTAAAGCACTAGTTCACCTAAAATGGAAATGTACTTTTAAATATGACATCGGGATACACGTTTGAAATACCAAAACTGGTAACACTTCAGAATAGGGGGTCAGAATAATGCATTAGTTAAGCATTAATTAATGGTTAATTTGTTCACAATTAAGCATTAGTTGAGCTAAAACTAGGGCTGTAACGAAACACGATGTGAAACCGAAATCGTAACACTCAGATCCACGATCCTGTGTCACGGTGTGATGAGGGTGCATCGCGATACACCCCGTGACTACCTTGAATTGCACGCAGATGACATATCACGCATGCGCGGTTTTGAAATAGCTTGCAGCTCCCGTTTCTTTGCGTGTAGATCTGTTTTCCTCTCGCGTATGTGATTTACCGTGCCCGCCAGCATCAGTGGTGAGTATTATTGTCATAGATTTGCCACCATAGATATGCGACCATTTTCGGTTGTCGATAACGAGGGGTTCAAGTATTTACTCAGTGTGCTGGAGCCCCGTTATCTGTTACCAAGCCGGGCGCAAATTGTTTTAAAAATCTTTTTTCTCCCACCCCCCACGAAAAAAAATCGTGATACCAACCGAATCGTGGGTTTGGTATATCGTTACAGCCCTAGCAAAAACACACTAGTAATTAATGATTGACTTAACATTTTAAGAATTAATTAGTAGTGTGTTTTTGCTCAACTAATGCTTAATTGTGAACAAATTAACCATTAATTAATGCTTAACTAATGCATTATTCTGACGTGTTACCAGTTTTGGTATTTCAAACGTGTTTCCCTATGTCATATTTATAAGTACATTTCCAGTAATGCAATAAAATCATTGTTTATATATTGCTTCCCTGGAAATCAAACATATGACCCTGATATTGCTTGCACTTTACTGTACAATTACAGAAACATGTAAATATTTAAGAGCAATGTTTTATGAAGAAAAAGTAAATAAAAACCAGTCTTCATAACAAATATATACAGAAGATAAATGGTACAGTTTGCCATAACTGCATGTTTTTGACTTACAGTATTAAGAGCTGCTGTATAAACATTATTCAAAACTAACAAAACATTTGAGAAGGAAAGCAGTGTTGGTTTACATAGTGAAGCATTTCCTATAATGCAAAAGGCCGGAAAGGATGAATGAACAGAGGATCGATTCAGCTCAATAGTGTCTGAAAATCACGACTCGCATTACCCTTAGCCTCAGCACTATAGTGAGTGTATCATCTGCAGCTCTCTAGTGTGCTTCATGATGGGTTAGGCTGTGCTTTTGATGGCTACGCAATCTGAAGTAAGGCTAGATGGCAGGTCATTTAAAACTGGAGTGGTTTGTTTGTGCACTCAGTGTGTGACCCAGAAACAGAAGTGGAGTTAGTTGAGAATCAGCTGATTCAGAACACAAACGTATATCACTCATTGGATGGGGTGAAGAAATTAAACTTTAAGTACTGTACTGTGCGGGCAGTTCACTTTGAATGTTGTCAACTGCTCTGACACACACACACGGAGGCTGGAATCATGAACCTATTACAGTATATACATTGTCCACTAGAAAAAATCTAAATAAAACATGCAAAGTAAAATTCAGTTGTACTGTAGGCTACCTAAATGCACTGGTGGCTCTGCGAACCGTTTAACAACAAGTTGATAATATTCGATCACAGAATATCATTGTCTGTTTTGCGAAGTTTGGAATTCCTCTAATCAAAAAGATCATACTTAATGACCTAACAAAATAAAATTTTGTTTGATTAAATGAATCAGTGAAACTGAGTTACCGAAATATCACCACCACAATGAGTAATCACATGAAATCCAATAGCTGTCCATAACAGTCGTGGCCTAATGGATAGGGAGTTGGGCTTGTAACCCAAAGGTTGTCCGGCAGGGATTGTGGGTGGGGTTAGTGAATAACCAGCACTCTCTCCACCTTCAATACCACGACTGAGGTGAGCCTTGAGCAAGGCACCGTTCCCCCAACTGCTCCCCGGGTGCCGCAGCAATGGCTGCCCACTGCTCCAGTTGTGTGTTCACTCTGTGTGCGCGTTGGATGGGTTAAAGCAGATCACAAATTCCAAGTATGGGTCACAATACCTGGCCCCAAGTCAAACCTACTTCCAAACAAATCTTGACCTTTATAATGCATTATAAACATTATGCTCATTACACATTATACATAGTAAATAACTAAAATATTATACTTGATTAAGTGATTAGTAGCATGTAATGAACTCACATATATACTGTAGCGCACATACTGAATTTTTGGCCTTCTGTCTCAATAGGAAAGCTTTTAAGAAGGTCAAACTCCTTTAAATCCACATTTCAAGTGCTTTACAGGGTGTCTCAAGATCCTGAAAGCTTAGAGACTGTCTGAGGGCTGTTCTGATAAGAACATTTAACTATAACCTTGAAGTTTTGCAACCTGGAAAACTCACTGTAGCATTTGTAATCCAAGATTCAACACAAAAATGTGCACATCGTGAAGCCTGTTGAATTTTAAAGCATGTTTAATGGGGAAAAACAGAAAAACACATCATCACTGTCAAGCTTGGGTCTCTGAGAGTTCAAATAAAAATTGCTTTAAGAGGACTGACCTGACTAGCGAAATTTTATCTGCTAGACAGATCTAAGTATGCAGGACTGTACAGCTGAAATCTGAGAAGAAAGTTCAATAAAGCTAGCTCAGAAGAACAGCTTTCAAATCAGCAGGGCCACTTCTCACTGGACTCCTTGTTACACGCTTGCTAAGGCTCTAATTGAGCCCTTTGAAGATACACAGAGAAAGAGGGAGCGAGAGAGCTAATTGTCCCATATTGGAGCCAAGAAAAAACCTTCAATCTTGGCCCCCTTTCTCAATTTTAAGCCATCATCCAAGAAAAAGGGATTGTCCCTGCTATAAAGTAGGTCACCTTAATTCTAGAATTGGATATGGATATTGGACCCTGCTCTAGAAGACAAAGCATGGGTCAACTGAATTCATTACATCCCCAAATCTGGATCTCAGGGTACCAATGGTCATTGTAGTTCAAGTCGGACCAGAAAAACAAGAGGACGATTTGCCCTTCATCATTTCAAATGATCTGACATCTTATCAAAAGTTAAAATTGAATGTTACTTCCCAGGTATTATCTATCCAGGATTACAATTTTTAGATTTCATTCAACTGATGCCGAAAAAAAAATAATAACAAAAAACCTTGCATACTAAGATGTATTGTACATCATTCCAAATATATTACTTATTTAAGTGTTTTTTTTTTTTTTTACTAAATGCTAGTAACCCACTTTAAATAGACACAACTTCACTCTAAAAATATCTTCAGCACTGACCTACCAACAACTTGCTTAGCAGACAAAACAGACAAAACCCTCTCTGCACATTAGAAACAGTCAAGGTCTTGAGAGAGATTATAAATAGCAAGTATTGCAAGTTAATATGGACGCAAAGTACTGAGACAGATATAAATATTTAATCAGAAGCAAGATTTTGAAAGCTTTTGTGACTTGTTACAGAAACAAGGAGTTTCTTGCATGGCGTCTGTCCACTGGGACTGTGCACTTTTTATATTTGTTAAACCTCTCTCAAGAGCCACAAAGGAGAACCTGTCATCTTATTTGGTTCTCTTTATATTTGTTCCTTTTGCTACTCAGAATCTTTCTGCTGTAATTATTTATGACCATCCCACTTTCAACCGGTTGTGGATACCCAAATTTGATATGTAGCCTCAGCAAATGTAACCAAGCAAAGGGATACCTGATATCTGCTATTTCCCGCAAATGGTCACATTAGCATACAATACACATCAAGTTCAGCAACATACAGTACGTTCAGCATCAGCACTATATTTCTCATCTAAGACTTCCTCTAATATGCTATTTCTGTACCTGAATTCAAATCCTTCATTGTTGTACCATACGATTAAGTGCAAAACCATGGGAAAATGTGAGCTTTTGTGATATTTAGCTTGTTAAACCAATGCTCTGAAAAGTATATTTAAGCTCAGTGCGAGTGATTTACTCAAAGCATCCAATGAATCTACCTGCAATCTTGACAGCAGATGACTTATTACTGACCGCAATTGCTTAGCATGCAAATAAGAAGCTTATACTTGCAGAAAACTAAATGTATATTCGAAATCATGCTAATAAACAAAGCTCATGATCTACATATTACCTGGAAACAGATGTTACCATAGACATGTGATGCTGATATCTGTTAATCACATCACAAAGAAAATATCTGATCAATCCATCTTTTACTTGGTAACAATTCACTAACTGAGATGTGATCGCATCAAAGTACTTTAACTACAGTAAAAAATATCAGGTACTGTGCAAAAAAATACTGAGAAGACTGTGAACATGCATGCTTTAATATGCTTCATTGATGTGAACATGACAATAGCAGCTAGCTCTTCTAGCTTCAACTCAGATGAATATTAATTAGAGCTTAAATTAGACTGACTATCTTTATCCCTTCCTTTCGGCATCAACTCTGTAAAGTAAAAATAGCTATGAGGAGTGAATGAATAGACATGCAGAGCAATCCGTATTGATCCCTCCAGTGGGTGAGACAGCATTTGCAGCTTACTGCCACGGCCCTGAGACTTTATGAAGTCTCTATTGTTCACATAGTATTCATGTTCACATAGTATGTGCCAAGACAAGTGCTTTTTACCCCACATTAGCATTTCAACTACGAGAAACAAATATTTGACATTGCTCAGGTGTCAACAGTTAAACAGATTTGATCTTTACCTCAAATCTATGCCATATGTACATGTACAAACTACTCCTACATATACTGTAAAACATTACTTTGGTGTAAAGCTGCTTTGCAATGATATGTATCATGGAAAGCGCTATACAAATAAATTTGAATTTAATTTAATTAAACAGATAATGTTCTGAGAAATGCTTGAACTAAATGCATGTAGTGTTCTTTGCATTGTGGTGTGATCTTGATCAAAACTGATTATTCTGTGGAAATCCAATAATCAATGACTGACCAATGAATAAGCACATATTCAAAATTCATTGTGATCGTTTCACACTGTTAACATCTAACTTGGTTGGTTCGAATATATGCAATTTAATGATATTTGAGAGGTGCATCTGAGGAGATTCATATCAGTAAATAATAACACATTTCAGTTTTGCACAAACAACATGATTAAGACAAAGTTTTAAAATCTGGAAAAAGAAAAGTGCCCCTACGGTATGTAGCAATAGCATTAAGTTAAACCTCTCAAACTCGTGCATGTAATAATATTAATCTGTTTTCACGCTTTCTAAGCCCACAAAGTCTAAAACCTTCAGAACAAAGTTGCTACACCATCTCTCTGGTGTATTTCTAATATCTGCAAGTCGACCAGCTTCAATATGAGTTGAGTAAACAGCTTTCAAGGCATCATTCTGCAAATCCTTGCATGCATGTTGAATTTTTGTGATACCGTTAAATAAATATTAAACTTGTATACTTTTCATACCTTGAGAAAAGTTTCTCCCGCTTGCAAACGTTCCGTAACTTTATCAAACGCACGAAAGCCTCCTTTGAGTTGTATCTTTTCCTAGCCTCCAGCCAAGATACATGACTGCAATCTTTCTAGATTCTGTAAACGTAGCTTCTTACATTCTAAAGAACTAAAATGAACTTCTACAATATCAATGGCATGGCATTTGAGATGCCTGGGAAAATCGGTACCCGCATGCCTTTCTCCCTTGTGACCTGCAGCATAATGATTCAGTCATGATTCCCTCTTCTCCAAAAATCACTAGTAGGTTATTCAGTGTATTATCTGGGCTGGATCTCAATATTTATAAAAAATCTTTTTTAGGCTTGTTTGACAAGTTCCAAAGAATGTTGTATAATGTGTTGCAAAAAGTCTTGTTTCTTTTGATTAATTTAATGCATGCTTATTAATTTTTAAAGAAAAAATCTTATTGACCCAAAACTTGAAGCAGCAGTGTGTATATAGGTCAGAATTTCAAAACAGGTCTTCTTGCATGCTGAAAGAAAATTAGGTAACACTTTAGTTCGAGGGCCAACTACTTGCTTATTAGCATGCACATTACTGGTATATAGTTTGTTTATCGGTAGTACTTATAAAGCACATATTAATGTCTTATTATGAACATATTTTAAAACCCTTAATCCTAACCTATTCCTAAACTTAACTAGCCTACCACTCAAGCAACTAATAAACAGCAAATTAGAATTTTATTGAGGCACAATTCTTGTAGTTAAGAGATATTGAGCTAATTGTATAAATTGGACCTTTATAGGAGTCATACAAAGTCAATTTTCCACAAGATAATATGATTCTTCAGGGTCTTAATGGAAAGTTTGTAATATAGTTTGTTTTAAAATTTCTCAAAGATAGGGTAAAAAAGGCTAATTTTACCCTGTTAAAAACAGCTCTTTAGAAATCACTCTGTTCTGTGTACTTCCCCTTTAAATCTTCACTAGCTCCGCCCCTCTTTTTTTTATAGCCATTTTCATAGTGAAACTTGCTAATTAGCACATTGTTAGTAAAGGAGATGCGCAAAGATTCATTAAAAGATATTATACTCACTGCTTCACTATACTCATGAATGATTAGCGCGAACATAAAGACATTTCGGTTGATCAAGGGCTCGTTTCCTTCAGAACCAAACGTTAATCCTCTGCATCTGCAGTCACTCGGATGTCGGGGGTAAATGACTACTGCTATGTTCATTAATACATTCAACAACAAAACAACTCAATCTCTTAGGAGTCTTGCTAGTCTCTGCATCTCAGACTAATGACGGATCACTCAGGACGGGTCTGAGGTAAGATACCAGTCCACTCTGTGTGACACGATGGTGTCAATCAACTACTGTGGGTGTGGCCTCTGTCTGTGTGACGCCACACCGACATGCATTTGAGAATTGCCCCTTCTGAAATCAAGCAACTTATTTTTATTAAATTAAAAGAAAACTACTGATCTTTATCATTGTAGGGTGGTTGTATACACACACTCCCAACACACACTTCAGTCCAAACAGCTTGTAAAAGTGCATGTGGCACCGGATAACCCCTTTAAATAAAGTGTGTGTGTGAAAAGTCAATGTACTGATTTGTCTAAAATAAAGTATATCACTGCCACATGACCGCCACAAGCACCCAAAAACCAAAACTGTGATCTGAAGAACAGTAAAGGTAACAAAGAACATTTTTCATCTAAAAGAATCAGTACTAACTCAACTGCCCTATATAGCAGAAACTAGTTCTTTTAACACCTTGTCAATTCTTTTGATCAAAGACGAGAGCTTGCTCTCTTCAGAAGCTGTGTTCTGGAATGTACTATCTTTTGACAGTGTCTTCAGTGATGCATACATATTAGCAATGTGTTGCACCACATCAGTCTCTGAGTCTGCCTGGAGTGGGTGGGAGTCTCTCACCGTTTTGATCTCGAGTCAGTTCAGGGGCTTGAGAATGCAAATGCCTTTGAATGTCTCCTGTGACTATGTAAGCGCTCCGTCACCAGGCCATTCCAACAAATATGTCTCACTCAGGAAGCATACCCGCATTCCTCATTTTATACATGCCAAACATTTCGACATAACATACATATTTCCACCGCTTAATACTAGTGCCATGAATATCTTGCACGCAGAAATCTAGTGTTCTGTTTTATAATGTCCAAACATCACTCTAAAAGCAGAAAAGTATCCGCTAAGGATGAAACATTCAGCAGAGCATGAACTAAGCAGCCCTCCAGCTGAGTAATAATTCTGTGTCTTGTTCATTCAGGCTTGGTTTCAGTTTATATGTCACATCCCTGATGACCAATCATTAAGCGGAGTAAAAAGTGTTTTTAAGAGCCAAAGCATTTATACAAAAACACCCAAAGCAAGATAAGGTATGAGATCCCTTGAGATGATACGGCAAGACTCTTTGAACAGCCACACTACAGTACAAAGTGTTTAAAGTATATAATCGCTCAGAGTTTTGCAACAGATCTGTAGGGACTCCCCATTTTTCAGTGGAATAAAACAGCAGGCCAGCAGTACAAGCAAGGAGTTGCACTGAACAATGTACACTCTCGAAAAGATCCATTATCTCTACAGATGTGTACATTTTTGTGCACACGCCTTTAATGTAAAACAGATATTCTCAGTTACTTTATTCACTTGACTGGATGCTGAGATGAGAACATCTTTGAAAATACTGACTGTGAAAGGTTTCGATATGGAATTCTAGCTTTCGGCCCCCATTCAGGATGCAAATTACAGTATTGGGAACAGTAACCCACCAATTAAGGATTGTACCACCAAGAGGAAGTAAAAAAAAACAACAATTTGCATTTCTTTTACCCAGATGCTGAATTACGCAGATCGATGCATTTCTTTTACCCTGTCTTCATTAAACTTACAAACATACAACATAGAACTTGAGAGTAACTCTGTAATTGGTTGCCCATATAAATCAAGTGCTTTCTTTAAAAATATGAACAAGTAAAGAATGAAACATTTTTTAAATTGCATGTTATTATTAAAAACTAATTGGTGACCATCAATCACATGCACAGCTATTTATTATAAGTAAAGCGTTATGTATAAAAGTTTAAACATTTAAAAAAAAAAAAAAAATGTAAGAATGTAAGGATGTTAATGGAATTTATTTCATATTTGGATCAAGACCAAATCAGACCGAACAAGAATCAAAGAAACGATAAATTGTTTTTTAAAGATTCAGGATTATTACATAATTGCAGGTGGGTTATTATTTCTATCAAGGAGTAATAGAATGGGATTAGATTTCAAAACCCATATTTGTTTTTCAAATTAAATGTGACCACATTTCTATAAGTGTGCAAGTAAACCCTTTGTTTCATAACTGTTTTTGTCTTTACAAGTTACTATGTTTGCCATGATAGGCTGAGAAAGTTCCATTGGGACAACTGGCTACAGCATACTGTACATGCAAGGTTATTGGGGTAAACAGCACTGTACAAAGAACTGTATTTTTTGTCTATGCGAGAACGAAAATGTGAAATTTCCTTTTTTTTTAATTTTTTTTATTTTTTATTTCATTTCACAAATCAACTTTAAGCAGCACTCAAATGTCAGAAAAATCACTAGGCTACATCAAGTGATGCTAATTCTTGACATTGATATTCATGACCTTAAAAAAAACGGTTTGCTTGATCTGTCAATACAATTTAGTTACAATCGTTAAGTCGTCGTTCAAAGTTTCGAGAAACGACACATCGTTGCAGCGATCAGATGCCTTCAGAAATAAACCTACCTCGCATTGGGTTTTTAATCCAAAGGATTCCCCCAATAAGGTGAGGAGACTGCCCTAACATCATGGTACCAGAGCAGGTGGTCGAAACACAAACGAAACACCTGTCAACAGAAGCGTCCAGCTCACGCGCCTTATGAAAGCTGATTAAAAATAACGCGCTCGAGCCAGTCCGCTGCTCCTCAATGAAGAGCGCATCGCATTTCAATGACCTACGAGCAAGAATCGCAAAAAAATACGGTTTCTAAATATTAAAACGGTTCATTCGGAGTAGGAACATGCTGCATTGTGTTCTGTTCCTCTCAATGGTGTTCCGCGGCGAGATGTGAATCAGTGGGTGGACGTGCAGATGCTGAATGATGCAGATCGTGAATCTTTACAGTACATGCATAGACTGACTTCAAGCCCACGGGCCCCGCGGAGCCCATCTCCATGTCATAGGTTTCCAGCGCAGGAGCAGGACAAAGATCTGCGGCTGATCGGCAGCCAATCATAATCTCAACCCGGCTGAGGGTGAGATTCGTTTGTTTTATTTGTTTGTTTGCTGTTGAAGCTGTTCTTTTCAGTAAACAAACAATTCCGCAGTAATACATCTCGAGACGTTTGTTAAAGTCTTACCTTGAACAGCCATGCTGTTACTCCATGTGTTCTCGCATTATGGGAAAGGTAGCTGCTGTTGGTTGTCTGAGTAGCCTGCCCCACTCCACCAAAGCGTCTTGCTTATTAACACTTGCAAGCAACCTCTGTCAAAGCCGAGTGTGCTGGAAAAACGTGAAATGTGTAGTCAAAGAACCATGGGTATTGTAGTTCCTCCTTAAGTTACTGGATCTGTAACCACGTTGTTAAACCGGTTTGAACTAATTATATTAGTTAGCATAGACATTATTGTTAGTTAGTTAGTTTAAATATTACATTTATTTATTTATTTAAAATAGCATATGAATAAACATAGGCTGTATTTTATCTATCTAGGTTTGTGAATTTATTTGTTTTTTTGTCAACAGAAACGTTTTCACAAATAAACTCTTTATACAGTGTGTATTTATATATATATATAGAGAGAGAGAGAGAGAGAGAGAGAGAATATTTAGATTGCAAACACATTCTAAGTATTTTAGGTTAGAAACATTCTATTTAAAGAAATGTAAGTTTTTGCTCACAAATCTGGCTCATTTTTGTGGAATATGTACTTGTAACCCTGTGAACCTGTTGCATGTCTCTAATAAGTCTCTAAACTAGGCTATTATTTTGGAAAAGTTCTGACTGTTGTGACATAGAGATTTCTTCATTGCTATCATTTCTGACATTTTTGAAAGACATTTTAAAACACATTTTAGTTAAAGTCAGTGTGCTTTTTTCATATGGTAGCTAGCACAAAGGTTCACTCTTACTTTTTCAGCTCTAGCTGTCCAAAAAGGACAAAACTGAGTCAGAGCAACCAGAGAGCCACATCAATTCTTTATTGAGCTCTTAATCAGGACCACTTACCGTGAAAGAGTTTGACATCCCAGGATGAGACAGAAGCTAGTATTAAGTACAGATTGCAGAAACTGAAGAAGCTATATTATAGATACAGTTCATTGTCTTGAGAACTCAGGCTTTCTTTGTGAATCCCATAATCATGAAGCTTTTTGAAAACTATTATCATGTAAACCTACATCCCTATCGCTGTGAACTGATCACATCACAACCTAATTCAGGTTATGGGAAATGTGTTAGAATATATGTCATCTATAATTACACATGGTTCACTTTTTCTGTGTGGCATTACCTGTGAACAGGTTTAGTTGGACAAAAAAACCCCCTGTGCATTATTGCGTCAATCTTATTGAAATGCCTCTCCTGGGGGTACTTTTGTGGCAGGGAGATGGAGGACAATATCTGTACACAGATATAGTGGAGACATCCTACATTAAGAACAAGGTCATTATCCAAGTCTCAGGAAAGTAAAACACAGTAATTTCATGTTTCAGCTGTAATTTGTGACAATTAGAGGTTGCCATTTGGCAGCTCAACAACCCTCAAGGCTCTTGTTCAACCAACTACCCACAGACAGCCAGTGAATGGAGAGAGTGCTCCGAGATCAATGTAATTAAAGTTAGAGCCCCTTGGTAGGCATCATGGATCCTGGAACAAAGGGTGACCATTTTGGCTTTTCCTGAAATTATACTTTTTATTAGAACTGTTTATTTTTTTAAATATGGAGAACACTGTATATTATGTAATTGGCTTAAACTGAAACCTTCAGGTGGAGCTACAGAGCTTGTCTGACCTTCAGTTCCAGGTATATTTTTATGTCACGGTACAGCACTTACTGTTAATGTTTTTTTTTGTTTTTTTTTAATCCTCATTCCTGATGACTACAGTCAGCTGTAGTTTTTCTGGTTTGCAGACAAATGACAATCAAGGAATGTTTGGCATTGCTTATCAGTTTGCTCTGTGACTAAACGTGCTGTTCTGATACATGACTGCCTTTATGTGCTTACTGTAGGCAGGGACGGATTACGGACCAGGCCCGTGAGGCCCCTAGCCCAAAACCTTTTTCAATGCTCATCAACAATGTATTTTCGTTTGTCTATTTTACAGGGCGTACATCCTTTTATACTCAGCCTACAGACGCTATGGGACTTCAAATGGCAAAATACATGGATTGCGGTAGTGGTACTGGGGGGCCGTTTTGCGCGAACGTTTTGGCCTGGGGCCATTGTGAACGATTTGCAAACGTTGTGGGAACGTTTTGCTCAGGGGCCCACACATCCCATAATCCGTACATGACTGTAGGTAAACACAATTCCCATAAGCTTCCCATAAACATGCCACCATTTCTTGCTGTAATGCGTCATATTTTGAAAGAGACGGCCACTGTTTATTCATTTTCATTTGAAATCACCCTGAAGGAAAAAAATCTTGTGCTTCTTGCAAAGGCTACTTCCAAATGTCTAAATTGTCAAAAGACAGCATCTGTGGATGTATATGTAAAGGACAGATTTTAGTGTACTAATCAAAACAAAGACCCATCTAGTTTTACTCGAATTCTTGTGTTTTATTAAAAGTACATCATGTACTAAACGCAGCGTTAATTGCGAGACTGTAGCGTTGGGGAACTGCTCCCTCTTCTGGATAATTTACAGTATGACAAATAATATACTAACTGCAGCCCTTTTGATCTCTACTGTACAGCCTTAGTGCAAAAATAAATAAATCCAGTTCGTTTTAGCAGTTTCCTATTTACAAAGCATGATTCTATGAAACCGATTTTTGTGCATGCAAACACGGCAAGAGCTGAAACAGCTCAGAAAAATCAGTCTGCAAACTTACAAACTGTAATACATAGATGTAAACAGAACCATACTAATTAATATAACGTAACACAATTACACCTTTTTGTATGCAGCAAAATCCTTATTGTTTAAAGTTCAGAGTCCCCACGCTGTCATATTAACAGAGTGATAATAACGTCATCGTCCCGGCCCTGCCACAGCATCTCCCCCTCAAAATCCACCTTTCCGTGCTTCCTGGCCCTCATTAGTATGCCCACGACTTTATCAGAGATCCGCACATATCTGTCAAACAGATCGCCAAAAGTCACTCTAGTGTAACCGTCAGGATCCGGGTCCGCCATGGTCCTAATGATGAAGCACATGTCATCAATCTCCCGGTGGATGTGTGCCTCTGCACGTTTGGCCCTCTCTGCTGTCTTACTGCCCTCTTTGGGCCTCCCATAGCCCTCCTCACCCCTCCGAAGCCGTGTTGACATGGAGTACTCATAATCAAAGTCCTCGCTGAAGGGGTTGAGCTTCTGATTGACTGTATGCTCCGATGCCCAGTTTTGCCAGCGGCTTTTTAAGTTGCCCACAGCGCTGTATTTTTTGGATAGGGTATTTATTTTGTTGGCATCTTCAACATCCTTCTTGCCCCTAAAAAGATTGCATATTATTTATACAACAATGCAATTCATGTAATAGGCAGCGCAACAAAAAATGTGCTATACTATATCCGTTTGATCATATTTGTTTAAAGCAACTGTATGGTAGGGATGGGTGATACAGCATGTACTGGTAGACACAATTAACTTGTAGAAATTTGTCAAATTGGACTGTTGTCTATCATGGTTACATGTTCACATGGGCTGATGTGCTACATTGTCATGAAACCAAATAATTTGCATGCATTTTTAAGCAATGGCATTCAAAAACAAGTGATTTTAAGATGTTGATACACAATCAGGGAAAGAAAACTCTTCGCTATAGTTATTTTTTACACTTTATAGGCCTTTGCAAGTATCCTCATGAACACAGTAGGTCTTAGTGAAAGCAAACAGCTGAGCAAGAAAACAGGTAGGCCTGTAAGTTAGATCCAGGCTGCTCTTAAAGTGACAGCAGTCTAATCTTCCTGCTGTCTATCATTCACCTAATCAAACAACCAATTGCAAGAGAAAATGCTCTTGACTAATCACTTTGTGAATAAGAAATATATATTCAATTTACTCAGTGAAAAAGATGCAATTTTTATACACTTCATATAGTGTATGTAGAATTTCCTATTTATTTGTTCTACTCTAGTTACTGTATGTTGTCCTGCTTCTTATAGTTAGTTTCTTATTCTTATTTAATTGCTGACTGTTTAGTTGTCTTCAGTGAGCTTTTTTTAAAGGCTAGGAGTATTTATTTGTGATATTGACAGAAATTATATCACTTATATGTTAGCAAAACATTTTATACCATAAAGATCACATGTACAGTAAAATATATTATTGTGATATATTATTAACATTATATAAAATTACAATTAGATTAATATTTTGTGACTTTGTAGCCCCCAACAGTTAAGTGAGTGTACAGCTTTACACTTGCTTTTGACAATATATCAATCAATTACTGATTATAAATAATCAGTATGGCTTGTGTGGGTAGTACTACTTAGTATTAAAGTATATATAAAAGCTCTAATGGCATATAAATGGTGAATCTATGGTGCATTTCAATTAAACTAGGGCCGGGACTTTAACGCGTTAATTTAGATTAATTAATTACACAAAAAATAACGCGTTATTATTACTTTTTGCACCGCGGAACGTTTATCGGATGATGGGATGGGCGATAGGATCATCTCCGTCTTATGCTGTACAACGTGACATACTTTCACATCAGTGTGAACTCAGTGCTAGAATTACACTAGCCGGACACTGCACTGATTCACAATCACAAAAGTTCATTATTCGCTTTAAAGTCTTGCTGATTAAACATTTCATATGCGTGTTGTCCAGATGCGCTTTTCTAGCGCGTAACTTTTCAAAGCGCGTGCGCACTAAAAGCCTGTCAAATAGCGCCTAATTACTGAAATAAGATATTTATCACATGTGATTGTGGTAATACTGTCAAAAACACAGCGTTAAACACAGCTGATTGTGTCTAAAGTAAAAATGAATGAGAAAGCATGTCAAGATATTAGACGCACGCATGCAGTTCTTAAAGGGACAGAACTAAGCATGCCGGCGCTTGTCATTAAAGGGATAGTTCA